>VNWY01000411.1:34007-45797 GCA_009869845.1 Pseudachorutes palmiensis | reverse complement strand
CGTTAAATGAAATTTTGAACATTTTTATACCTTTGAAGGAGCTATGTTTCAGGTGCTGTTTTCTCTTTTATTTTGTGGAAATCTAAGCAGAGTCGCAGAATTAGCGACTGACCCAGACTGTCAATGAGGGTGAAGATCTCTGTTCCTCCGTCCGAAAGAGCAGAGGGAACTCACTTGCCACATTTCTGACACTAAGATTCTCCGCTGGAGGAAGGAAAGAAAATGTGGCAAGTGATTCATTCGGGGGCACAGAGATTGAAAGAACAACCTTTTTTTTCGTTCCTTCCTGCAACTAACTTGTCACATTTTCTATCCTTCCACTGGTGGGAAATCTAAGTGACAGAAATGTGTCAAGTAGAGTCACCATTACTTCCTTTTCTAATTCTCCATTTGGAATTCATTCCAGTGGCAACAGTTGGTGAAGTTGGACGTCGCTCTTCGTGGCTCGTCCTCTTCCTCAATTGTTACCTAATAACGCGATTTTTGCTTTAATAAAACGTTTTCTCGCCACTTCTTTCCGTCTAAAAAAAGAATGTGGACCACTGGAATCAGGAGGGGTTGGTAGAGGTCACTCTGGGGTTATAAGGTCAAGGTCGTAGAGGGTAAGAGAGCTTCCTCTCCCTTCTTCACCTTTGATCACCCGGGTAGCTTATTCACTCAATCACTCCAAAAGTAAAATGTACTTTCCGTCCAATTTTCGGCTGTCTCTATTTATGAGCAGTTGGAGCGGATGAGTAGTACGACAATTTTTTTTAAAAATTAAAATCCTTTTTGAAAATAGTTGACAATTAAAAGCAGAAAATGAAACTTGGGAATTTTGTGAGGCTGATGTTCGGTAGCGTGTGATTGGTTGGGCACCTGTGTGCACTTTTTCCGCCACATTACCACCGTGTAGATGGGATTTAATTAACACAGTTTTTCGCCATCTCATGCAAATTGTGTACTGTTTGTAATGTTTACAAGTCTAACGGTATCTCATCTCGAGTGTTTTGGTCATGTCTGATGGGCAATGAAACAACTTGCGGATTCCACCGGGTGGTTTCCTTTACTTTAACGCTGACCATGTTGAGGAATCAGCGATGCATAAACGGAAATTGCAAGTTATAATTCATGAAGCGTCTTTTAGAGTTGAACTCCTGTTAACTTACCATCATCATTTTCTCCTTTAGCTGATTTGCTAAAATTCATCCCCCGAAGTGACTCAACCGAATCCAATCCTACTTTGGGAGAATGAAACCCAACACACCTCACTGCCACTGTGCCACGGAAGTAAAGTTAACGCATTGTAAAGTACCCGTGTTACACCGGGACTGATGCTAGAGATGCTGTAAATGATAAGGGGAAATCATACCAGGGGAGAATCCGAGGCTTCCTCAGTCAATTCATACCTCAATTTGCAATTAGGAAGTCCACTTTAGTCTACTAAAAGAGACAAGAACAGAGAGAGTGAGGACAAATCAGGCAATTGTCACAAGCGTGAGTGCCAATTGGGTGGACTCAATCAGTCCTGATATGTGTCGAGGTGACGCTGGATTCTCATTGGCTTAAAGCTCTTTCCAAAGTTCTACTCAAGGAAAATGAAGGATCTGGCCGGATCAGTTTCCAGAATTGATCGGTTGATTTATCAGCCGATGCAACAGCAGAGGCAAAGGCGGCCCAGAACAGCAACGGTGGAAATCCTTAGGTCACCACCGCCGCAGCAAAGTTTCCGTCCAAGCTTGGAGACAAATCCGCTTCAGCAGGCAGTGTTTAGGGGGTGCGTCGAATGCATTCGGATTCTAGTGGAGACGCCGCCATACTTTAGGTGAAACCATTTTCACTTTTTTAAAACACGTTTAAAAAAAATGAAAATTGGACTGAAATCCGAAAATAAAATTCGGTCCTATTCTTGAACATTTCATGGTTAAAAAATGAAAGGAGGCGCAGCCACTTTTTGTCTTCGTGAACAATTTGAACTGTTAATGGCAATCTACTTTCACTGACTTTTTCTTGAAAGTTTAGACGGCGTTTTCCATTTGCACATTTTATTGGCAAAGTTTACTGGATTTTGCAGAAATTAATCAACCATCAATTCCCATTTTTAGAATATTCCCTTTGAGGACTTTTTCAATTTTTTTTTATTTAGAAATTTCACTTTCCCTTTGACAGCGTTCACCTGTCACTGAGTTCACGCTAGCCTACACCTCCACTAGACCAAGATCGCTCACATTGTTAAAGAGCCATATGCAGGATTCAGCAGTTTGATAAGCAAGGGAAGTGACTTAGCAATTAACCCAGAGGATTACTCTAGTGTGAGAGCTTCGAATCTCACCTTCTTGAACCTTTTGGTTGCGCTTCAATTGCGCTAAAATAGCAACCTAAGGGAGCGGAGTTGTTGAGAAAATGAAATCCAAGGGCTAATATGCGATGCTTCCAATACCATAGACAGATTAACGATGACCATTACTTGGCAAACAATCATCTCTGGTGCTTGACCTCTTCTGACTAACCTCATTGGCAGGAGTATCAAAAGGGGCGGAGGACGCTCATCCCTTGCCTTGCATGTTTAGAAGATTTAGAATCCCCCTGGTGTGTCCTAATTGAAATGATGGCAATATAATAATAATAATTCCAAATCTAAAATTTAATTACGTGAAACCTTGTTTACAGCCAAAAAATGAAAGTGCGAAAGAAAAGCTTTTCAGTTTGAAGGAGCAGTTGGAGCACATTAGAGCTGACGGAGTCCTTTTGTTTTTGTTTTTAGTGTCGATGGACGCTGTGGGCCTGATGGATTGAGACCAATCCACATTGCTTCTCGCGAAGGTCATCTCGGAGTCCTTCGGTTTCTAGCTAGTGCTGGTGTCAATGTGCACAAGTGTGATGCCAACGGAAGTACTGGACTCCATCATGCGGCAGTTGGAGGACAGTTGAGGGCAGTTCGGTGGCTCCTTCGTCACGGTGCTCAGATTACGCTTGACAAAAGGGGACGGACGCCTGTCCAAGTGGCAAAAGACCACGGTCACGCCGAGGTAAATGCAGCCAATGGTTTTCAACTTTTCACTTAAAAATGAACCAGTCCATAACGAAAGCGCATCAGGCACACTATAATTAAATGAATTTGCATATGGGAAAAGTGGTGACATGGAGCACAGCTTGAAAGTGAAAACGATGCGGGCGAAGGTGTGGACGCGAGTGTGAGAAAACACTTTAGTTTTGTCACGATTCTAGACGAAGAGAGCTTCGCTTTCAACTGCTCTGCAAACTGCGGTTTAGGAATTCACTTTTAGAAAAATTGGCGATTGTGGACGCGAGTGTGAGAAAACACTTTAGTTTTGTCACGATTCTAGACGAAGAGAGCTTCGCTTTCAACTGCTCTGCAAACTGCGGTTTAGGAATTCACTTTTAGAAAAGTTGGCGAGGAATTCGCTATTCTAATTTAATTTGAGAACAATTAGCTATAACCGAGGCGGAATTTAACGCCGTTCAATCGAATACACTTCATTGAAATTGGGGAGAGTGTGGTCTTAAGGTTTTGAGATGGGAAGAATGCGTGATTTAATTGATCAAAATTCTTTGTCTCTGAAACCTGACAGATTGTGAACCTCTTGACCAATCATTCGTCGAGTGGGACTGTGAACCAAATCCCTAGCGTCGTTTCAGCGGCGTCATCATCACCTTCAAAGCAGGACAGTAATAGCATCTCCTCAAGTGCTACGACCACAATCCTCATAGGCAACGGTGGTGGTAACCACAAAATCAAAAACCAGAAGCAACCCAACGGCGGTAGCGGTCGACGTGACGGTGACATTTGCGGTAGCGGTGCGAAAGACGCGCAACAGGAATTGTCATCAAGTGGAAACTTTAGCCTTGTCACGACTACTGCGACCTCGTCTGGTTCCAACTCCCCAGCAGCATCGCTTTCATCCTCGGCCACAGCCTGTGGCCTCTGCTCTTTAAACCCGGACGAAGAAAGTCTGGGGAACGAATGTTCCACGGCGCTCTGTAGCAGCACCGTTCTCACAATAGGCTCAAGTCCTTCCAGAGTTTCGGAATCAAGGGAAAGTGAACCAATCTCAGCATCAACGGTGGCTTCGTTCTACCTTCATCCACCGCCGCTTAACTCAATTTCGCATGATTCAAGGTCGTCTAGGTCAGTAGGTCAAAGGAGAGAAGTGACGACAGTTTCTGTGGCTGTGGAACCCTTTTACCTCCACGCCCCGCATGAGAATCCAGAAACGCCCTTGGTGACGACGACCTCAAGTGTTCATTCTCAGGAGTCTGAAAATAGTGACGTAAACATGGCTCCCGTGACCCCAGTCAACTCTAGTTCGGATTATCTTCCTTCGAAAGACTCAAAGGGAGACGAGAAATCCGAAAGCTCACCTTCACCCTCATCTTCAGGACCTCCTACCCCCACTCCTCCTCCACCGCCGCCAAAGAATGGAAGGGTACAGGCCCTTAAAAGTGCAATTGCACCGTCAGATAGTGATAGTGGAGTCCCACCACCCCCACCTCCTCCTCCGATGCCCAAGTCAATTGACTTTATCAGGTCAAATGGCTTCTCAGCAATCAGATCCAAAAGTCAAGAGAATTTCCTGAATGAAAATGAGTATGAGGACATTGATGAAATTCAAGATGGAGAGCATGACTACGAAGAGGCCAAAGGGAATCTGAACCGGAAGCTGAACAGATCCATTTCAGCTCCACCACCACCGAGTCGGAATTTGGTTGATGGCAAACCTACGTTGATCCAGCCAAAAGGAATTCCACCAGGGAGTCGACGTCCCTTCATCCCCCCGAACTTCCCTGATCCCCCGAAAGATGCGTTGATCAAACCATCCGAGTATCTCAAAAGTATTCAACAGATACACAATAAGCCAAAGTTTGGTAAAAGCGGAGGTCTCAGCGGAGGGTTGAGACCTTCGAGGTCATCTAGAGTGGAAGAAGTGATCAAAGTATTGAATGGGACAGAGATGCCAACTGTCCTGGAGGAGGCGAATGCGGAAGACGAGTTTCAAGAATTTAATCCAGACCAAATTTCCGGATTGTCGGATCAAAGGGGTGCTGGAACGATAAAACCAGAAGAACTGATGGTAAAAGTGTCAACTTAAAATTATCATGAACTGAAGGATTATTTTGTATATTCAGAAAGTACATCTTAGAAAAACTCCGATGTCGCGGACCCTATCAGCCCCCGCACTTGGTAGAGTTGTGCCTGACGCCAGAGGTCAAAGTGGATCCCCATCTGAGGAAAAGCGCCAGCTCAACCCAGCAGTGTCCACCAATCAAATCTACACCGGAAAGCCTCCACGGGCAGCAATTATAGCAGAGTTAGCAGAGTCAAGTCAAGTGGGTGGAGTCCGTGAATGGAAAGAAGAGCTTCGAAGAAGGGAGTTGGAAGAGGAAAAAGCTGCTGCGAAAGAAATCGCTTCCATCTACTCTCCGCTTAAATTCGTGTCAGAGGTCAGCATCATTAATCACAAGGGAAGAACAAAGAGTAACGGATTTTCTTTAGATTCCAGAAACTGATGACAGTGGGAGCCGAATTCCAGACTGGAAGCGACAGATGCTGGCCAAGAAAGCAGCCGAAAAGGCCAAGAGGGAAGCAGAGGAACAGAGGAAATTAGAAGCTGAAGCCAAGCGAGCCTCTTCAATCCCACCGTGGAAGAGGCAATTGCTTCAGCGAAGAGATGCAGACGGGAAGAGCGCTCAATAAGTCCCATTTGCAAAAATCGCTTTTTAGCAACGCTGTAGTCCCTTCAATTGTCTAAACTATTTTTCAACATTTTCTTAACCGTTTTATCGTCAGGTTTTCTGGTTAAAATCCAAAATCTATGAAATCCAAAATCTGAGTTGTTTGAGCCACGGAATCCAAGTTTAAGCAATAATATTTAATTAACTGCAATTTCAAGATTGAAATTGTTAATCTCTGCTCATTGCGATATACAAAAGTGTTGAGTTTTAACATTTACGAAATTAATTGCATTCCTTACTTATTGCCATTTCGATTTCTACGTTAAAAGGACCACGAGCACGATTACAGTAACAATGACAAGAAACGGAATCCAAGTCTTCAGGAATCCGGCAAAGTTGACAAATCTGCTTTTAGGGAGCATATAGATGGCCAACCAAACCATGTTCCAGGAGCTGGAGCCATCATACTTCATCAAATTAAGTGCATACGCAGTATGCGAGTGGCAATTATCACAAATCAAGTTGTGCATTCGGTTCTTGTACTCTTCACTAGCATCCAGCACACCACGGTCCCAGCCTGCGATCCCTCCTTCAGCACGGAGGGGGTCAAGGACCCAGTATTTAGTAGGTTTCCCAAATGCCATGTCATCTTCAGAGACGTGGTAAGGTCCGGCAAAGTCTCTGATAACTCCGTTCGAGTATGCAATCCCCATGTGTCCTATGACTGGAAAAAGCCATCTAGAAGAACACAGACAGTTTTAGCATAGTGTTGACCCAAGACAAAGGTCAGTCTTCTTTACGTGAGTAGCGGGATTGGAGTCCAGACGACACAGAACGGGTACTTGGATCTTCGGACGTCCATTACCCCTTTGCTCCATTTACGTTTGAATTCGGTGCTGTCAATCTCTCCAGAGGGCATCGTGACAGTGACATCCATTAGTTCAACTGCAATGGAAAGTCAAACGCCGTGTAAAAATTAAAAATTAATATTTAGAGTATACCGACCAACTAGGTTACGTTTAGGTTAGTTACGCCGGAACGGATAACGTGTTATCATCCACTTACCCTGTCACTCAAAACCGTTAGTGTAGTCAATCACATATGACCCGACCTGACCTGTCACCATACTCAATAAAATCCAATAAATGAATAGAATTGTAATCTGGGATTTACATTTTTGGAGGAATTTCCCCATGCCTTTAACATTGCCGCCGATTCAGGAGATTGGACTCTTCCAGTCTCTGCAATGGGGAGAAATCCCTCTCAAATTCACAAATATTTTCCAACTCTTTTTTAAATCTAAATCTCAATAAATGCCATCAATCAAATGCAGCTGAGGTCACTTTCATTTGACCTCAATTGATTCACACAATTCAGTTCGGCTTTATGATAGCAATTTATGGATTTAGAATCAAGTTTGTTTGGTTAAAACACAGAAAGTGGATTCTTAAGGATTCACTGGATCAACATAAAAAAGAATTTTCTGAAAGATTTGATGAATATTATCTGAAATAAATTTTTAATTTAATATGCTTAACCATTAATGACATTTTGACATAGTTAAATTAAATTTTATTACATCAGAATTTCTAAAGGTATGTAAAAACCTAGAGATCAGAGGCTTTTATAGCTTATATTGAGTTCAAACTTGATTTTAAATACAAAAGAATGTAAATCAGCATAATTTTGATAGTTTTTAGAAACCTTTTTTAAAACTGGTCATGATTTAGATTAATGTTGATTGATGGGGATTGAATTGTAGTTTCGTTAGTTGATTTCCCCCCATAGTTCAGCTGTGGTTTCTTGTAAAACTTGAGGAATTTTGCGATGTGAAAAGACAATGGGAAAGACAAAGTGACGAAAGAAGGAGAAGGAAGTTCATCGCTCCGTGGCTTCGCAGAAATTGCACATTTCTAGTTTTCTAATTTTGTGGAACAGAGCCTCTTCCTATTCTAAAATGGCTCAGTTACTCATCTACAGTTTCATTCTAATCGGTGCTCTCCCGTCCTTAAGTCTCTCTGACCCAAAGGTCAACCAATACTATGGTAAGCTAATTTCTTATAAGTGGTACTTGTAATGTAAAGACACAATGCACAGCTAATTGTAACCTAATTGTACCTAATTGTAAATTACCAATGCTAATGACAATTAGCCCAATTACACTTTAGCATATTGTACTTTTAATTTGTTTTCTTTATTCAACAGGTTCATATCTAGTTAATCATCCTGATTCTAAATCACTGGAGCATGAGAATGGTCAAATCATCTCGTATGACTTCGTCCCGGCTGAGGAGGATGAGACTCCAAGGGTCAAGCGACAAACAGTCACAGTCGGCCCTTCAGTAATACCGGTGGAAGAGGATGATAAAAGTGGCTTTACCAAGAAACCATCACCGACCAAGAAACCTACAGGACCTGTGAAACCAGAGACTATTATGAGCAACATTTCAATGTCAGCAACGTCAACAATTGCTTCCGGTGCTGCAGCACCAGTGTCAAAAATGAACAAAACTGTGGTGCAAGGACTGCCTACGACACAGTTACCTCCGTCTCCGGGCTCAACGAGTAATACCATGATTCTTATTAATAGTACAACTTTTACAGTTACGACGTTGAAGCCTCATGTGGTGGACGTCGTTCCGATCAAAGTTTTACCACCAATGAAATCAATTCCAGGTCCGAATCTGAGTGATTCCAAATCCATTAGTAGTGGTACAACTGTTACGAAAAGCAATACACCAAATGCAACGCTCACTCCGCCAGATTTATACCCACCTTTCCCTGATTACTTACCATCCGACTTCTCAAATTATACAATGAAGGTAACCTAAATGATGACATAAGCGAAATTGTGTTGCAGTGCTAAAGTATTCATCCCTTTTGTAAATTTTTTAGAACGACTCTCATCGATACTACAACAGCTCCTACTTCCATCATGGAGAGTTTCTATGGGTTGACCTTGACAGTCATCCAAATGCTGAGACCCATGACCTCCTCTCGAACGCTCATCGACGAGCTGCTGTAAGATAAACCACTTCCTCCATTTCCTGCTAAAATCGCATTTTCCTTGTAATTTCCCATCTACCAAGTTAGGAGTAACCAGTTGTTTCCTCTCCTTTTGCTGAAAGCGATAAAACTAAGCTTTGTGATTTAAAAGCAGGAAGTGCAAGGGACCTCTTAAAAGTTGCGTAAACTTTAGGGCTCATTGTCATTTCGGTGTTCAACCGAGCATCGTGCTAGGTACTTGAGAGCTCGTGATTTCATTTTTAGTTGTCTGACTCATAATTTGAGAGCCACGAGTGGAAGTCCTTTTATGTTTTTTTCCTACTTGAGATGATAGATCTGTTTATGCTGTTTATTCCGTCCTGTGTGGGTAATGCTTCACTTGCTTTACGAAACCGCTCCTGGTGGTTGGCTGAACTGCAAATACTTTTTTTTATACTTAAATAGTGAAAGCGGATCATGCAAAATTGCTTGTGGGAAAATGATGGTGGTTTGTTAAAACGCAATGTGTGGATGTCGCTCAAAAGTAAACATGAATCCTTAAATGCTCTGAGTTTTGTCATATTTTCCCTTTTAGACTGTGAAACTGGATTTTGAATTTCCATTTTATGGACATATTGTGACGAACGTGACGATGGCTACCGTAAGCAAAATGGCAGATTTATAACCAAGGCTCATGACTCATGACACTCTTGTGGCTTCAGGGAGGTTTCGTTTATTTGGGCGAGCAAGTACACGCTTGGTTGGCAGCAACACAATACGTTGGTGAGTTGACAAAAAACCTATCATGAAATTACTTCCTGTGTATGCCTTCTTAATGTTTTGTTTTACAGCACCCCTGATGGCAAATTTTGATTCAAGAGACGATAATACCTCATCAGTTCGCTACTTGTCAAATGGTAAAAATAAGAACCAATCAAATCCGCATTTATACCTCGAATTCCCTAAATTCAGCTAAATTAGCTGGCTAAACCACGTTTAACGAATTTATAAATTCTATTCCTTGCAGCTACCCAATTCACAGTTGAATGGAATCAAGTTCACATCCACAACAACTCTGACAATAGAACATTCACGTTCCAGACGTCATTGTACAAGAATGGTTCAATCGTGTTTGCATACAAGGAAATCCCAATAGCAGTCAGACAACTGAATGACACCCACCACCCGGTTAAAGTGGGATTAAGTGATGCATACATAACGGACAAGACGATACTCTGTAAGATTTTCTACTCTTCTACTATACCACTTGTGGTAGAGTTGTAAATCCTCTGTTTTCAGTTGTGAAAAGTCGTACAATATTTGAATACGATCGTGTGGATTTGAAAGACTACGAAATCGTGAGTGGATCCGGGATTATATTCACCGCACTCCCGTCCTGTCTTAGTTACACCAACTGTCAAGATTGTACAACCCATGAGACGCAATTCCCAGTAAGTCCTGGATTGAAAAATATTCCCTCGACTCACTGCACTTATCTTTGGATCTGATGTTGTAATATTTTTCTGTTTATGTTTTTAGTGTGTCTGGTGTCCAAGGGCTGGTAGATGCTCTGATGGAACTGACCGGCACCGTCAGGATTGGATCATCAAAAGCTGCACTTTTCAGCATCTGGAAAATCCTATTTCTTGCTTTATCGGGACAACGTCTACGGAGCACTCTGACGTTTATCGTAATTTTGGTCACGATGACCTTCACAACCACGAGGGCCATGACCATGACCACAATGATGACAATCTTCTTTCACCTGCAGAAGAGCAGTACAACCATGACCACCAGCAGGCGGTTTACACGCCAGAGAAGGTTGTCCACCGTAAGTTCTTATTCTAGTTCCACCTTTTCAAATCTCTCGAGGCTTTTTTTCATTTTTAGCAACGTCTGATTCTTCTCCATCTGGGATGTCAGCGTCAGGAATCACTGGACTTTTATTCTTCCTGATCCTCATTGTTGGTGGCAGTGCGTGGGGACTTTATGCCTACTACTATCCACACACACCTTCTGGACAACTTTTGATCAGAGTAAGAGTTGCCAATAAAACCTAAATCATGTCAAATTGCCAACGACAAGGACTAAAAGTTTTTGTTTTTCTTCCAGTTTCGCCCTTCCCAGTGGGGAGCGTTTAGACGCGGAGAAGCTCGTTACACCGCTGCCTCAATTCACATGTGATAACCTAAACTACAAGCGATATAATCCTGAAACGCTGTTGTTGCTGCTGGAAGCACAAGCCCAAATTCGTCATGCCTTTACCCACCTCTCATTGGTTCACACGTTCCAATTAGATGCGTAACCACACTCGTATAACAGCGGAACCCTACAGTGACTTTTTAAACAATGACATATCTCTTTCAAAAGTATTTTAACAAAGCTGGTATCAGCCAACAAGAGGCCCAGAATAACGTATTTTAATACCGAATGAACCAATCAACAGGGTTGCCTTAAAATTGCCAGGTCATGGGCAGCTTTTTAACAGTTTACGCTTTTTACAAACTCATTTGGAACACAGACTTGCTTTTGCACACTTTAGCATCTCATCTTTTACCAATTACTTTAGCTTTAGAACAAAGACAAAGCCTGGAAGATCAAGAAAGGATGCACTAATTAGGAATTGTGCAATTCAGAACAAAAGTGGTTGAATAGTCAGTATAATATAATCAATCAGCAATAATATTTAGAAAATGTTAAATGTCCACAGATTTTAATTATATTGACAATATACTCAGGTGGAGATGCACGAAATAAAACCATTTCTATTTCTAACATTTCGGAAGGTCAAGGCAGGTCAAGTTGCACAATTCGAGGAATCAGGAATCTCAGATTTCCAAGATTTGCGAAGATTTGCAATTTGCAATTTTTTGCATTGCCAATTGTCCCTATGAAGGCGCCGACGCCATGCACTTTTTATGAAATTCCTCGTCCCGTTTCTTGTTTTTTTTTACTACGAGCTCACTGATACACACGGGATGCCAGTCTGGGACTAATTCCTCATCAAAAATTGTGACAAAAAGTGGACTAATTGGATTCTCCGCAGTTGACTTTCAGCTGACCTTTGTGACCTCTAGGTACATTTTGATGTAAATTCAAGTGAATGGCTCATTCGGTAAGTTTCTAGACATT
>VNWY01000411.1:0-33886 GCA_009869845.1 Pseudachorutes palmiensis | reverse complement strand
ACATTAGGGACTATCAAGTTTGTGAAAAGAGCAGCTTAATCTGCTCTTGCTCATTCCGCTCTTCAGAAAGTCTTCACTGCGCATGCGAATTTGCTCAATCCGGTTTTTTTTTGTGAGCAACTAAAAAGCTGCTTTTCTCAATGAAAAGCAGCCAGGAGCAGAAATCATCTGTTCACAAAAACAAAAGCCTTGGTTCTTTTTAATTCCCCTGATTGATTAAATCATTAGGATTTAATTAAAATGGAATTCCAGAAGTTGGAGGAGGCAAAGAAACTGGGCTTAAAGCGTAAGATCAGTGGCAAGAATAACGTTAATGAGGATAAGGTCAGTTGTAAGCGTAAGGTCAGTGTGAAGCGTAAGGTCAGTGACAGTGGCCTTTCAGTTTCTAATTCAACTAGTCCTGAAGTCAAACCAAGTACCGTGTGCTGGACCGATGAAAAGAGGATGAGCATGGCTACTTACGTGGCTGATAACTACGACAGTTTCAAGGTCAGTAGTTGTGTGACATGCGATTTTACATTTACTAATTGAGGACGGTGTCATTGCAGGCATCAAAGCGGAGCGATTTTCTTCGGACGATGAAGCGGAACCTTCAGTTTGATTGTGAACAGAAGCAGCTGAAAAATGGATTTGACCGATGTCTGAAAGCCTACACTGACATCAAAGACCAGCTGAGCGCTTCTGGATTTGGAATTGACCCTACCATCGATAGTACTCTGGAAAAAGGTATGAGCAAACCCAGTTAACGAATGTAACTTCTAACATCTGTTTTCTACGTTAGGATGGATACTAAAGAAGTGCCCATACTTTGATGTCCTTGAACGTGTCATGAGCTCCAGGCCAAACTTGAATCCACCGTTTGTGTTTGATTCTGCACTAGAAGGCCTTTCATCTGACGACACAATCGAATTTGCACCAAGCCCTGATTTTTTCCTTGTAGAGGATCTGACAGAACTAGATGGAATTGATAAGAATGATGAGGTGAGTAACTGGACAAAGATCCTTGTTGGTTTATACCCACAGCTAACATTGCATTCATTCTGAACAGGACCAGGAAGGACAAGCAGAAAATCCAAAACCAAAGGAAAAGAAAAAAACGAAAGCGGAAATGGATACCGAAGGTGTCAAGCAAATGGTTCAATCTACTCTGTCCGGCCTAAAAGTGAACAAACCAGCAACATCCAAATCAGTTACCTCAGCTTTTTCCAGTATCATGGAGTCTCGAATTAAAGAGCAAAAGGATATCGACTTGAAGAAGCTGAAACTTGAGGAAGAGAAATGGGCTTACACGAGGTCAGTGGACGACTCTCGAATCAAATTGGAGCGAGAGAAGGTGAGGAGGTTTAGAGTAGGTTTGTTGGGTATCTCACTAAGTTTGATTTCTAATTTAGATGGATCGAAAGCTTTCCCTTAGCGAGCGAAAGCTAGAACTTGAACGTGAGTTGAAACTTCGGGAGTTGGAACTCACCTCAGAAAATCAGAAACTGGAACTTGCCAAAATCGAAAAGAAAGGTGAAATTGAAATCAGGAAGCTTGAACTAGAGGTTGAACTTCAGAAGCTAAAAAACCAACACACGTGAATTCTAGAAATTGTATAATTTCAATCTCTAGTTTACTTATGCATTAAAGTTTCACAGAGCAAATGATTTCCTGAAGGGCTAATCTTTTTAAATCACCGGCCCGATTTTCGGGAATGTTCACTGGACCTTCATCATCCTCATCTTCATCAATTTGAATCTCATCACCGTCCTGTGTCCAAGGATCCTTTGCCAGCAAGAAATTGTGGAGAACAGCTGCGGCTTTAATTCTCTTGCAGCAGGCTTCGTGACCTCGAGCGTCGATTTGGATTCTCATTTCCCTGAGAGATTGGAATCTGCCTTTCAACAGGCCAATTGTATGTTCCACATAAACACGGTGTGAAGATATGTGTCTATTGAAGGTTTTTTCAGCTCTTGATAAGCCTCCGGCACGCTTTTTGTAGGGCACAATCAATGTTTCTGACTTCGGGTAAGCGGAGTCTCCAATGAGGTATTCTCCAGTGCTGAAATAGTCCTTGGATTGCCTTGAAATCCGAGTTGAGCTGAATACTTTTGCGTCATGAACGCTGGCTGGGTATCCACAGTAGAGATGACGAATTCGCTTCTGAGGATCACAGACCACTTGAAATTGCATAGCGTATTGCTTCTTCCTTGACCAGTAGGCTTCTTTCTCGACCGACGGTGCCTTGAAAAACGGAACATGGGAGCCATCTACAAAGCCGATGCATTTAGGCAGCAAGTTGTCAAGCATTTGTCTTCCAATTTGGCGTCGTTCAGCAGCGTTTGGCCACTTGATCCAGAGCCTTGAAAGCTCACAAAGTCGGTTCACTATTCGCTGACTGAAGTTATCCACTGAGCCATAGGAAATTCCGAACTTGTTGGCGATGAATTCCTTGCTTGAGCTGTTCCCGTATGACCCGATTTGACTCAACGCCACTGCAAGTTGTAATGGTAGAGGCTCCTGGTGTGATGAATTCCAAGGCCCATCTAATAAATGTTCTGGTAATTAGCTGCAGATAATTCGCAATCCCAGATCATTGAATGTTCTTACCTATAACTTCCAAGAGGTCAAGAAATGACTGCTTGTTCATACGGAGTTGTCCGCGAAACCGATTGTTGTCCAGGTTAGGGAGAATTGATTCTAGCCAGTGTATACTCTTAGGCACCTTGTTGCGTTCTTTGTAGTAACGCAATGCTTCCAGGTACGCTAAGTCGATGGACATTTCCATTGCACTTTCAAAATTGTCAAAAAGTAGCAGTTCTGAACAGCCAATTAACGCTATGAATTCGAGCAGTTCTTGCCTTTCGGTTTTGACAGGCATTTTGGAATGTTTGGTTTTATGAAGAGCAAGTCAGAAGCAAAATGGAAAACGGAGTGTCAAACTGGGAGCAAAATGAGCCGTTTTCCGCTCAGTTTGCTCCTGCTTTTGTTGCTCATGCTCACAAACTTGATAGTCCCTATTGTTTACAAAAACTGTGTTTAACGACAGTAGCACGTGGTTCCACTTTAGACCGTGTCGAGAGATGGTCTTTCACTGAAATTAACGTCCAAATGGTGTCACTCACTGTTTGACCTTTATGAATTGATTGCCCAAAAGGTAGCAGGTTTATTTTATTATTTATATTATATAGTATTAATATTATTATTTAGGTTTAAACTCCCCTTTTGTTATTGGAATTTACGTTCAAAGTCAATTCAATGTGAACGCTGCTGGTTCTGAATTTCTGATAGTGTTTTTTGGATTTCTTGTCTAATAGATACACTACTGGATTGTTAAGGACACTTGCTGGACAAGATGACCTTCAGCTGACCCGCTAATCCTCGGTGCTTGAAGGTCGGATTACCCTCTGGCTGTTACAGAGTTATGTGCACTGGATCACGTAGTCAAGCCAAGCCTATACGATACTTGAATCTTTGAGGCTAATTGCTGCCCTCAGCGTTCTGTCACGGCCAAGTTCACGACAACATTTGTGTTCCGGTCGACTCTATTCTACTCGGATGCTGGAAGTACTAGAGAGCCTAATCGCTGTTCCTATTTAGTGATTACATCATCATACTCTCCGTTTTTATAATTTCCATCAGAAGGGTTATCTTCCTGTGGTCTGTCCAGAGTCCACGGTCCAAGCTCATCCAGTGACAACGGAATACTCGAGGAATAACTCCATCAAGTGATTCAATATTTGTGGTGACATCCCGTGATCGGGGTCCCGTGCCTATTTGGATAACGAGGAGCATGAAGAAGACTAAAATATTAGTTTTGACATCACTTTAACTACGACAGGATGCTTTGTTATGGTTTGAAGCGTCATTCTGGAGGTCGAGGTGTGAACTAATTAAACCACCGCTGCAGATTAGACACTGATTTTCAAGGGAGGCTAAAAGGTAAATGGTGTTAAAAATTCAGCTCTATTTCCTGGGTTATTGTCTAACTTGAATGAAACTTGAGTTTCTTTATTTGCAGACAGACTTGATTAATGCGTCATTAATAATAAGAAATTAGCCTCTCGGCTTTATCTCCTTCCTCTAGAGTGGAGTTGAGTTGACACGGCTAGCTTATTAGCTTTCATTACAGCTAGACGCTTGACTATCAATTGAAGGCTAGATTATTGTGGCTGGTCGGTCATTCAATTGAAGAGGATCAATCCCATCAAGATTACTTTTTACAAATTGTTACTTGCTTCCAATCTACGTTTTTTGTCACGAGGACTACACGCTGCTGTCTCTCCACTTATTTTAATCCCGACCTAGGGGAATTCCACAGTTAATTTGACACGCTCAAGGAATCTTGAGGCTAAAAATTCCGCAACGTATTTAACGAACGCCAAACAATCTAGGGATCTTGGAAAGTACTTTTATCGTGCCATTTAGCTTGGGTGTTATTTGCGAGGTATTCGAGGCTATTTCCAAGTAAAGTGGATTCAAGATTGGAAATTAATTTTAATTAATAGATTAGTGATTTAATCAACTCAGCTATAATTAAAAAAGTAGCCAATTCGACAAAACCACCCTGTGTGCTGAAGTCTAATTCCATTTTTTGTTTTTCAGAAGTTACTGGAAACGAAGTTTCAAGACAATCTAGTTAGCTTTATGCCGCCATTGGGACCCTGGATGAAGTGAACTATGGGCAAAGATGACCTGGAGAACAGTAGTGAAAACGAGATTGACCTGGTGGTGAGGAGGAGGCGGGACATGTCATCAGGTCGCTCAATCCCGGAGAGGGTAGCGCAGTTGTACTACTTCCTTGGATTGTTTTGTTCCACGTACCCTGTGATTATCATAACAGCAGCAATTTCATTTGTCCTCATCTCTTGGTAATGAATTCAATTAACTGTTGTAAATCAATTTGGCATAATCGTTCTTTTCTTCAGTTATCCACTCCTGAGTCTTCCGCTGCCTGGGAATCGTCCCCAGTATTTCTCAACCCCTTATGAAAACTACACGCCCCCATCCCATGTCAATAGTGGTGAAGGAAATGTCAACTGGCCAAGGTGGTACAAGGGCTCGCCTGAATTATTCATCCAGCAAATTGTCATCAAGTCTTCTGTGCTACCGTGGAGTGACAATTTGATTCTGACTGATGCATTCCGTGGTCCCCTTGCAGAGTCATTTCAGCTACTCGAGGCCCTCAAAAGAATTCAACGCAACAACGAGTAAGTTAATTCTTAAACAATTTAATCTCTCATGCGTACATCTCATACAAGTGTGCATCAAGCTGCATTAATCCTTACATTTATGAGAAGTTTGAAAGTTAGTTTTACAATTTCAGACGTATAAGTGACATACTTTGGGAGGGAGGAATTATTGACAAAACTTAACGATTACGACAAAGTGTCATGCATGAAGAATCCCACTGAAGTTTTTAGTACTGATTGGGTGCACCTGGATAATAAGGTTGTTGTTGTGGGTATGGCTGTGCTCCACCTGGGTATCCAGGTTGTGGCTGGTATGGAGGCGGTGGGTAAGCCCCGCCTTGTGGTGGTCCGTAGTACCCTGGATTCTGGGGGTACTGTTGGTAGGCTCCTTGTTGTCCTGGTGGTCCATATCCTTGTTGTCCCGGCGGTCCGTAGCCTGGTTGTCCTATAAGGTTGTCCGTACGGCTGTCCATAACCTGGTTGCTGGACAACTACTGGAGGATGTTGTATCACAGTTGTAGTTCCACTGCTACTTTTATCTGGAAAGAGAGAAATAACGTTACAATTCGAAGGTTCAAATTACTAAAGTTCAGTAAAGTTTACCTTTGCAACAGGAGCAGCATAAGTAAATACAACCAGCACAAATGGCACATTCAACAAGGTCATCGAGTTCACACATTCTTCACAGTTTCAGAGCCTTCGGTAGTTAGTTTCAAAATGTCTCCACAGGAGTTAAGTTTTCCTTCAGTCAAAGCTAGAGCAAAGTTAAAAGTGTTCCTCCGCTTTCTTTGTATTAATTTTTGTTGTTTCTTTTTCGGTATATCCCGGGATTCGGACCTAACCTAGAAACCCCGTTCTCCCGTTGTGATTTTTGCTGGTTGAATCTCTACCGGAGATGGAGCGAGTGCTTCTGAAAGTATTGAGCGGATGAAGCCTTTTTCCCTTTGCTATTGGTGGGGCGTATGATTCCGTTTCTGAACTGGATGTGACTGGAGAGTTCTTGAGCCCCAATTGAATACCATCGGGGGTTATTGACGGTAGAAAGGAGGAGGACCAGAGCCACAGTTTGCATGTGTCATCCAATCCAATTTGTCCTTCTTGGTCACGATAACTAATCTCTAATGCTACGCTTCCAATCAATATTTCACAAGAACTTTCCCCATTTTCTTGCAAACAAGAGTTTAGTCATGGCGTCCTTTAGAGGACAAATGCATGTTGCCTTTCCTTTGCAGTTAAAATTCATGGGTTAGTAGGACTGGGTGTGAAATTACGTCTTATTGTGGGGCTTCCTTTGGTCTATAGTATAGTCAAATCCATTGTGGTTTACACCCTAGGAAGGTGAGGTATAGTAACAATGTATTGTGGGAAAAGTTGTGACGTCAAGAGACGTTATTTGCTCTGCACTTTATCATCATTTATGCATGGGGATGATGGGAAGCAGGCAAGAGAGCTTGGCTTCATGTGGCACTATTCGATGAGGACCGTTACAATCGCATTTGTGTTTGCTTTAAATCTTTTCATGAGTCACAGTCACAACGACGTGACTAATATTTCCTCGTCACGTGAGGAAAGGTCACTGTGGACCAAAACGTTAAGATATGGCTTACCTCTTGCTGAACTGTTATAGTTAATTGGTTAAATCTGATTACTTTATGGATTTCGAAACGGCGTTGACCTATATGCCCCTTTTGATTTTTATTTCAGATCCGCTGGTCTTCCGCAACTATGCTTCCATGTTGGAGAGGTCAAATCCAAGGCCTTGAAAGGGAAATATTCAATCCTCCCCGAATACAATTGCCTCATCGTGTCACCAGCCAATTTCTGGCAAGAGAATTACCAAAAGTTTCAAGATGACACGGACATTTTAAGCACAATCCTCAACTACCGAAGTCACCAAAAGGGGAAGAGTGGATTGGCCGAATTGCTTTTAGGAATGAACGTGAAAGAGACTGGGCTTAAGAGATACCCATTCCGCTCACGCCAAAGGATCGTCTCCTATGCGATAACACTAATATTCCAGCGATTTGACTCGTTGTATGATCAAATTATTCCCTTTAAAACTGTTTGATTTGAGTTTGCTAATCCTTCTTTTCTTTATAGATATATTGACCATCTTCGAACGAGTGTACAGGAATTGTACCCTTCGAAACCACCTGGAGCTGAACCGTCATCAACCCTTACCCTTGACCCAAATGGGAACCAATCGAAGACTCCATTGGATCCAGATTTGCAGCAAATGGTCCACATCTTTTACCCATCACAATCCAGCTTGTTGGAGCTCATCCCTTTGGTCTGCACCTACTTTGCAATGTTCATCTACGTTTACTTTTCCGTGAAGAAAGTGGAGATGATCAAGTCCAAATTGGGAGTTGCATTTTGTGCTGTGTTGACTGTCGTGGCTTCCCTGTGCATGTCAGTGGGTCTCTGTTCTCACTTTGGGATGTCCAACGAAATCAATTCCAAATCCATTTTCCCTTATTTGGTGGTGGTGATTGGGCTGGAAAATATTCTTGTCCTTACACGCTCCGTCGTCTCAACAGCGTCTCACCTGGATGTCAAAATCAGAGTAGCACAGGTCAGTTGTTCAACTAATTTTCCTAGGTTCCGCTGCTGAATAACTGAACTTTATTTTCAGGGGTTGAGTAAAGAGGGATGGAGTATAACAAAAAACTTACTGGCGGAAGTGACCATCCTCACAATCGGATTTTTCACATTCATCCCAAGGATTCAAGAATTTTGTATTTTAGCAGTGGTAGCTCTCCTCTCGGACTTTTTTCTTCAGACCTATTTTTTCGCCACAGTGCTCTCAATCGATATTCGTCGTACAGAATTTGCCACTTCTAAACACCGCCAATATGCCACACCGTTTAGGACTCCGCTCCACCCTTCGCTTTCAAGGATCAAGTCCAATCCACGACTCAGTAATGGTTCCATTCATGGTCACAAGAATTCAATATCTGGAAGTGTTTCTGTCGTCGCTCCCTCAAAATCCTCACCAATACTGGTCAAGCTTCCGAAGAGAGTGAGGCTCGTTTATTTCTGGGCGAGGACTCGGTTTTTCCAAAGGACTTTTATAATTTTCATGGTGGGCTGGATCTCATTTATCATCTACGAGTATGGAATCGTGGCACATTTTAACTACGAAACGGAAGATGTGGTCATTCCTATGAATAATTTACAATTATTGAATCGGACTCGTTCTGGACTTTCTCTCTCAATGTCACCGTCCAGTCGACTTGATAGTTACGTGGTCAACAGGACACTGTTGAGGTCATATCCGATTGTCAAAGAACCGTCGTTGCCCCAATTGCCACGCGAGTCGAGTATTCAAAAGCATCAAAATGAAAAACTCCAAAAGGAATTGTACGAACCTAACATACGGGCTTGGCGGAGGCTGTCGCAATTTCACTGGCAAGTTTTACTCGGGGTGTACAACGTCAGTCTCAATGGGAAGTACATTAGCGTTTTACCCCCGATTTCGGTGTCAATCCCAGTACATCCGGATGTGGCTGTGACCCTTCGACACCCCCATGAGCACGAGCAAGCAAAAAGATTCAACTGGCAAGCACTTGCAAATGCATTCGAACCAATTGACTTTGTGGATGAGTACGACAGCATCCCTTCCGTCACTACATCCCCTGCAGAAAACCACGGATTCTTTTACTCGTGGGAAGAAGGGAGAGAGGTAAATTAAACCAAAAAGTTTTAATCAAGATTGTATCAATTTAATTCAATTTCAATAGATTCCATATATTCCTAATACTCCAATTGAGCTCGCCCTCACGGTCCTCCTCGCAGTTCCCAGCCTCATCTTCATTACTTACACGATTGTGGTATTCTACAAATGTATTTGCACCCGGAATTATGCAGAGTGGCGATCGAGCTGGATGAATAAAAGAGAAACCTCTCAAGAATATTACACCGAGGTAAGTTTTACGACATTCGTTTGAAGGGTTTTTTCATTTAAATTATTCTTTACTTTGTGTTATTTGGAAAGGTTGTGTTCGAAGCGGTGCCGTTGGTTTTGGATGGCCATTATGAGGAAGTGGAATGTATGGGAAACGATGGGAACGTGATTGCGAGCGTCTGTCTCTCCGGAGTCATGAAAATTTGGAATGCCACTACTGGGGATGCGATTCTAACTGTGGATCGAAAGAGGTAATTCATTACATCCCATTGCGTAATGCCCACTTGAGACTCCCACACGCTCACCTCCTTTGCAGATATTTCGAGGAATTGTCTTGTCGGAGTGAGATGGAAGACATGAATCTTTTGCAAGGAGCTTCTGATGGAGAATCTGTAGCAGGATCTTCTCCCCCTGGACCAAGTGGATTTCCGGTTAATCAAATCCAGCAGCTAGCCTATAGTGGGAGTGGTGGCGGTTTGGCTTATGACGGTAGACCACAGCTCTTGCAACGCGCGGGGGGTGGACGTCTGTCTCAACCACAATTCCCGACGCAGCAACTTGTCCAGGGAATGCGTTTTCAGGGCTACACGACCCCTGACATTCCGAATGTGATGTCAATGCCAATAATGCAGAATGGACCATTTACACCTCCACACAGTTCACAGGTCCAGCACAATCACCGCCGTAACTGTTCATTTTCGTCATCTCATTCAGGAGGAAGTGTGACCCCACTCTCTCCACTGCAGAAGCAAGCAAGTCTAGACTTTGAAGAAGCAGATCGAGGTCATAGGAGAACGTCATCTTTCCCAAATCAAATTCAAGACACCCTTTATTCTGGTCATTCAAGGCCCATCGCTATTCCTCCCTTGGAATCTCCAATGTCATTATTGAAGGGAACTCAACAGGGCCCGTGTAGCATGGGTTCGGGGAGTAATTTGGAGACAATGGGTGGCTCAGCCAATGGGAGCTACGGGAATCTTCTTCGTTCTGAATCTCGAGTTGGGAGTCCACTGGAAAAAATTCGTGAGGGAAGTTTTTGCACAGGAGTGGAGGAAGTGCCTCCTGTCTGGTGTTTAGACTGTCAAGAGAACTTGGTTGTACTAGGCACAGGGACAGGAAGGGTTGAGATCTGGGACAGCTTTTCTGGCCGGATGAAGGTAAATTCGATTAGAATTTATGAGTTTAATTGACATTCTGTGACGTGTGATGTCAGTCCCTCACCGTTTTTGTGTATATGTCTTGCAGTGCATGTACGATGACAATAGTGGGGCTGGTATCATGTGCCTCAAGCTCATTGCCAACAGAATGGTGACAGCTCGAATTAATGGATCTCTAGATTTCCTGGAACTTGAGTCAACACTCCAGCACGGTGACAACCCGTCTTCCTTTTCTCATCGATGTAAGTACTTCTCTTGTATTATCCCAAAATCCTTTTCATGTCGACTTTTCAAGAATGAAACCACATTTCCAGATCACTCTTTGCTCTTCTCATTCGTTATTGAAGGGGGCTTTCTAAAACTTTATTTCTTTGATTTTTAAAGGGCATGGTGGGGACGGCGGTGAAAACGGTGGAGAAAGTGGGATTTATTCTTTAGATGTTGAACTCCGCTGTTCCTGGCTCACTACCCTCAAGGCCCATCAGCAACCTATCACATGCCTAGATTCAGAAGGTGGACGAATCCTCACCGGGAGTCAAGATCATTCCCTCAAGGTGTTTCGACTCGAGGACCAGTTACCACTGTACACACTTCATGGGCATTACGGACCCATTACGTGCCTCTTCATTGATAAAATCTCACCAATGACTTCGGGATCCGGGAGTCAGGACGGGATGCTCTGCGTCTGGGATCTGTTGACAGGTGAACACAAGTGACACAATCGCATGTCACTGTCAGGCATTCACAACACTTTTCTTTGAACCCATAGGACTCTGCATGTACTCAATTCAAGCTCACGACGGGCCAATCAGTGCCCTTACTTATTCAGCAAGCTACATCATCAGTGCCGGTGGCGATAACAAGCTTTGTGTTTGGGAGCGATTCCAAGGTCATCTCCTCAATACAATTCAATTGGTACGTCGCACGATCAAAATCAACCAGTTCAAAAATGGAAGTTTTTTTTTTCTTATTGTTAGAACCATTCATACTGCTCCAGTTTGGTGATGCTCACCCACAATCTCCTCATTAGCAGCAGACAGGTAACTTTAAAATGCTTTTACCCTTTGTCTCGTCCTGTGTCTGAATTCGATTGATTTTTCTTTCAGGGTTCTTTGATAGTGTGGGATGTGCGGAGTGGTGACGTCGTACGCGTAGTTCGCCTTGGTCATCGGGACAACACAGTGTTTGTGCGTCAGTTGATGGGCTGTGCCGATGGGATTCTCTGTGACTACGGAACTCAGCTCCGATTGGTCCGATTTCCATCAATCCTCAGTAAATTGGATTGAATGGAATTGTTGTGATAAGCGTGAAACGCGATGCTCTCAATTATAGAGCCAGAGTGTTAACTTTTTGCATTTAGATCGGTGGTAACTTTTGTGACTGAAACTAATTTAAACCTTGTAATTGACAAGGGAGAGTTGGACTTAATTTGATTTAAAGTTGACTTTGTAATCGGATCCCCGATGGTGAGGAGTTGTGGTACAAATTAGTTAAGTTCTGAGCTGTTTACTTTAAGTTAATTGAAATTGCACGAGCCAGGAGCTCTTGCCTTGTGATTTTGATTGCATTCTTGTTTATAGTCTTCTCAAATGTCAGTATCTGACCCAAGTCAAGTTAATCCTGATGAAAATGCTCAACTTAAACTACCGGTTCTAACTAAATTTAGAAAAGGTTTTGTAAAACTGAAACATTTTTCCAAACATTTAGAAGAGCCTGTGTGTTCAAGGTCTCAAAAACATTTGCTATTTTTCTCTCTGTGTTTTAGCTAATACTTCCAAAATAACTAATTTTTGTGGTGTCATTAAAAAGTCCATCCCTCTCAGTCATAGTGTTTCCGAAACATAACTTTTTTTAATCATTTTAAAATAGGAGACTAAAGAAGTTTAGTTTTTAGATTTCTAAAACAATGCTAGACATTAATTTAAATTCTAAATTTAATTAATAATTTCATCCAGTAGCCCATTTCCCCCTTTTCGTTGTTTACCCCCCACTTTATACTCCAAAGATTTAAGCATTTCTTTCCCCATTTTCAGAAATAACTGCCAATCTGTGCAAATTAGTTTTGCTAATTTTCTCAGTATTGCGAAGGATGCGGTGGGGTTGACACAAAAAGCAATTTGGCTCTCTCCTATTATTGAAGTGAATGCTAAAACTAAAGTTAACTTTTTGCTAATAATGTGTTTGTGTTGTGCTGTTTGAGGGATCATTAACAATGACGTTTTGTTAAAAAAACAGGACCCTTAAGTTGACCTTTTGACAAAAGATCCGAATCCAGTGCGGTCAATTTCGTCAAAGTTCCTTTTGTTGAATCCAAATCCGTTCCGATCTATTTCGTCAAAGTTCTTCTTGACAAAACTTCCGAATCCAGTCCTGTCAATTTCGTCAAAGTTTCTCTTCCTTTCTCCCCCAAAAGTCCTTCCACTGTCAAAGGTCAAGGGAAAGTTTTAAAAGTTTTCGTTTATCTTCCCCTTTCCTCTTCCGTTAATTGAATTAACTTTTTCTCTTTGGAATACCTGAGGGAATCGAATTTCTTGGAGAGTCCTGGTCCATACTGTTGCTGCTGGAGAGCTTCCTCCAGTCTCCTCAGAGGACGAACAGATCCATCATGACCTTATTACAGGATTCAATTACAACCCAATTAACTCATTCCAACTCGAGTGCAGCTGAGCAATGTTTAATTTACGAAATTAAAGTGAAAGAGTGGCAAGGGGGCTTTTCTGAAATTGAAAAGTTCTCGTGCTCGGTTCAAAGGTTCAAGGTTACCAAAATAACTGTGCATGCTTGGCAAGCAATTTTGATATCATGCTCCATTTTCTTCAATTTTTAAATGTCTCCTTTGAAGTGTGGGTCTTCAAGTGGGGTTTCAGTTTCCTGTGAAAAGAGAAAGTCTACAAAGGCATGGGGGAAAAGGACCGTGAAAACGCATTCAATTGGATATTTGTTATTGGACCGAAACATCAAAGGCACTGTCCAAGTTGACAGGAACCGGGCCATCATCCACTTAAAAACCAAGCGAAGGCCTGTCCACTTAAGTCACAGAACCCACATTGTCCATTTACTCCAGGAACAGGAAAGATTTACTTATTTTGCAGCTTCATTTTTATTAACTTTCCCATCATCATGCGTGGGTGGGAAAGCGTCATCATGCAAAGCAAATAAAACAATGACATTCTGGAAGTGTCAAGAAGTGGAAAATCCAATCTAAACTGCTGGAACTGGCATTTCTCCTGGAGAAGGGCTGATTTTGCATCATTTCAATTTCCAACTTGGAATCAGTTGATTTGATTTTCAAGACGGAAGCATCCCCATGGGCTTCTTCAGCAACTTTAGGAATTGAACTTTAGGAAGAACAATGGGAGTACGAGACTGATTTGCTGAACGTGATGTAAAGGGAAAACAAAAAGAACAAAAGCGGAAATGTTATCCTAGGACACACACAATGCAAGGATTGTCTGCTGGAATTTAGAATCGAGTGGAGGCGGATCAAAATTCAGCAGGTGAAAGCGACTTTCTCTTTTTTTTTAGAAAGCGGTTTGACTTTTCCCCTTTTTGTTTTCCCCATTGGAAGCAGAGTGAGGACAGACGCAACTGAATACAAAACCTTATATTGACCTTAAGGTCAAATATATATACAATAGCTAATTAGGAGTTAAAAGCCTTTTACAAAAGGCTCGTTCGTTGATTTTTTTTTTCTGTTCGTTTTTCGTTTGATATGATTCGGCTTGGTCACTCTTATCCCCTGTTTCTAACCGTCCCTCGTTGACCTCTTGAGGATATTCCCTTTGCCAAGAGAATCCAAACTCCTGTGGGTGTAAGTCATTGGTCGAACCCTTTCGGAATTCAACCAATTACGGAAGTGGGCGAACATGGCTTCCTCCGCTGGCTCAGGGATGCTCCGAAGGATATTACCACGGCCTAAGGAGTCTAAGGATCCACCGCGCTTCCCTGAAATCCCATCAGCAGCTCCGAATCTCCAGCCGTTGGATTTCGATCCTCCCCATTCCCCAACGCCCAGTCCAAGGCCGTCATCGCCAAAGCTTCGCTTCAGAATATTTCCACGGCCTAAGGAATCCAAGGCAGCAGCACGCGTCTCCACTTCGATTAGATCGCCATCACCTTCTCAAGTGCAAGGGGTCAAAGGGTCACATGCAAAAGTGGGTTCATGCAAAAAATAAAATAGGGAAGAACATGCATTAGACCTGAGTTGTACGTTCATTTAACTCCAATTCTGAGCTTTTGTGTTTCTGATTTTAATTGCAATTTCGGTTCTAAATTCCGCCTGGCTTGTAAGCAGACTAGGACAATTACCGGGTGTCAGCATGTTCCAGTACCCTGCATCATTCCGATAAAGTCCAGACATCTGAAAAGAAGAAATCAATCAGATTTTGATTCCACGCTGAGTGAGCCTGAGGGAGACTACTTCAAAAGCAGGATCGGCAAAGTTAAAAAAACTTCTTCAGAACTGGAAGTGAAAGTGTGTGCTATCATCAGGAAAAGTCAAGGGAAACCCCCAAAGGTGAATTCAGGATTCTGCTCATTCCCTTGAAAAATATTAATTTCGAAAATGAATGGTTGCTACAAATTGGGACGTGTTCAATTCCTCTACTTTCTTTCGAGGGTTTTCAGATAAATGAAGATCTCCTGCCGGTCAAGAAGTAGACGTGCTCAGAACTGATTAGAACATGAGGATTACAAAACGGGAAATTGAAAAAAGTGATCATCTTGAGAATCCGTAAGAAGGGATGCTCATTAAGGCTCTTTCTAACGAGCAAGAAAGCTGACTTTCACCCAGAAAACTCAAAGGAGGAAATCATCGAACTAATGACCGAAAATTTCTTAAGAATTCTCAAGCCTTTTTACCCAATTTTTAATACTCCAATCTCTGCCACTTTCTCCACCCGCACCCCACAACATGAAAGTTTTATTCAGCCTAAGAAAATGGCCGGATTTTCTCCACAAATTCTTTTTACTTTTCCAAAGTCTCTACCCACTAAGCACAAGGCTAAAGTGGATGTCATAAGAACCTTATAAAACTTGAGAGGCTTAGGAGATAAAGCTTTAGATCAGAAAGTTGAAAGTAATCCGATTCCGCTTTCTCGTCATCCTCACCAACTTGTGGCATTTCGCTTGTTGCGTTAGGATTTATAGGTTAGGAGAGGGTGAGCCCGAGTCCATTTCGTGCCGTCAAAGTTTGACCAATTTTCTCGGGAGGATACGATTAAAAGACACGATCGAACTTCTTATCGAAGGGGAAACTCTTGACAATTCCCAGTTGGAGACAAATTGTCACGATTCCTTTAGCCTTTGAGGCAAAGACAATCCTCTGCCTCGTGGTGTCAACAGCTGAATAATTGAATGACAGGCCACAACTAATGACGGAGAATAAGTACCCGCACTGCTTGGCCATAAACAGCGCCTTGGAAGGTGCAATTTGGACTATACTTTATTGAACGAAAAAGGAATGACGTGTTCCACTGCTAAGTTAAGCGTCCTTCCCACTGCTTAAAAGAATGAATGTCTCTTCATTCTGTTTCAAAACAGGATAAGAACAAAGTGTCCACCGAGAGACAAAGTCCCCAGCGGATTTCGAGTGGTGGTGGTACTAGAACTTTTATTTTCTTTTAATTCCCTTTCCTTCCTCTCCTTCTTCTTCATCAGAGAAAGTTTCATGATTCCGTGAGGATGAGAAGGGAGTGCTAAAAGAGTCATCAGCCCCTGAATCCTTCCTTTGGGTGACACAATGGTCGCCGTTTGTACCCAGCGACAGAACAAAAGGAAGACGAATGTCGTCTCAACTATAGACAACAACTTTCTTCCTGTCAAATTGTCTCGTGGATTATTTAGAAGACAACTCTTGCTCCTTTCACTGGAAATGAAGGACTCTGTGATCAACGGAGAATAAAAGGAAGGAAGCTACCATTTAAAATGAGATACGTGACGTAATAGCCAGCAATTTACAATGTCAATTCAAGTGAGGATTTGCATGCTAAATTCAAAAGGTTGTTGGCATCGCTGCTTCGCTGTTTTTCAACGTTGTTGTTGATTCGCGAATAAAATTTTATCCTGAAATTATTCAGATTCAAGCTAATTCCAGGCTCAATTGGTGGTAAATGTTTCTATCCGAGTCAAGGGGTTATATCGACGTTTCGAACAAAACCAACATGGTCAATATGTTCAATCGAGGCTCCAAATCCGCAGAAGAAGAGGAAGCAAAGAAGAAAAAGGAGATGGAAGAGGGCTTGGTGAAGTACGAGAACGTCAAGCAAGAGGATGTAAGTGTGATTAATTCTAAAAAAAAATCTGTGTCAAAGGGTATTCCACTTTGCAGCTATGAATAAACTGTTTCCTTTAAGTGTTTATAGTTTCAAACTATTTTTCAGCTGAAGAAGGTTCGGAGTTTGGGTCGTGGATGTACGAAATTGAAGGATGCTTATGACGCTTGCTTCACGGCTTGGTACACTGATGAATTTCTCCAAGGGAAAAGCGAGCCTAACATGGTCCCTTGTGAGAAGCTTCTGAAGGACTACCAAAAATGCATCAAGGTCAGTTAATTGTGTCCCTTGTGTCATCATGATTCCTTTCTATTTGTTCACAGAAAGCTCTGATGGAGATGGACGTTGACTACAAAAGCTCAATTCCAAATATTCCAAAAAAGAAATGAACCAATCCCTACTCCAAACCAGAAACGCTGCCGAAACTTACACGCACCGCTACTGAAACTACAATGAAACTCTAATGTACTCTTGCAAATTCATATTCATTGAGGTAATAAAAGAGGAAGACTGAAACTTTTGGCTTTTGTGTGTTCGAAGTATGCTCATCCTCAATTTGTTTGATCTGTAGACTTTGAAAAAGTGGTTTTTAGGAATGTAACAACGACGTAGTTCGAGTGAAAGCCACGAGCGACAAGTGAAACCGTGTTTCACTGTGGTTTGGCCGACTTCATTTTGGCCCGTGTGTTTGGCTTTGTCTCTGTGGGCTTTGTTGGCAATTAAATATTGAAATTGGCAGGGTAGTGAGGGCCATCAGAGTGTCGATTGACAGGCAATTCCACTCTGCAGGGGACTCCCATATAAATTCTAATTTCGAACAGCAGTTTCAAAAAAAGTAAAAATAGTAGCAACCCTGTAATCCAAATTCATGAAAATTCAGAAAACCGCAATCATGTTTCGTCCGCACGGAGTATCCAGAACTGTATACTTAACAGCCTAAACTTACCCAGAGTAAATCATATGCCAAGAGGTTTTGCATAATTTTATGGAACAATGGAAATTGCAATCTGAAATTCTTTCGCATGAATTCAGCCAAATAATGCAGTACAAATATGCATTGCTTCCGGTGACAATTTTCACTGAATGAATAATTCCAGAGGCCTTTTAGATAATCTAATTTTCAGATTCGCTTCAACAGATTCGCAGTTTGCCTTTACAGTTGTATGGACATAAATTCAAATCACAGTGTTTCACACTTGTTTACCCTGAATGGAAATCAACATGATTGAAACGTTTGTGCAAGAATGACGCAAGAAAAGAAAACGCCAAAGGGATTCCGGAGGATGAGCTGGAAGATGAACTGGAACTTTCTTTTCCATTCCATTTTTAATGACTTTCTCTGCTTTTTGTAAGGGCAAGAAAAGGCTAACAAAAGTCAAAAAGACAAACCAACCTCTGGCTGAAAAGCTTTTACCAGGGGATTGAAAAAATAACTTTCAAGAAACGGGTTTACGTGAACAACAGAGACTTACCTGTTGTTTTAACGCATCGTCTGTAGGAGCCGCCAGAATAAGCGGAAGACAGAGGCATACCAAAGTTACGTCAATTCGAACCATCTGAAAAATTCGTAAGAAATTAACACAAAGTTAGAAAATTAGGGGAGCTAATACGCTAAAATGCTGGGCTAAAAATTCTGAAAAATTCGACTCCGGGTACAGAAAATTCAACATTTTTGTTAGGGTAAAACGCCGGGCTAAAATTTTTTAAAAATTTGGCTAGGTCAAGCATATGAAAATTAGGTGGAGTAGTGATGTTTGCCACCTTTGAATTGTCTGCGTCGATAGCTTGTGTGTTGAAACGCTGTTTGTGTTCTGGAATTTTCTGAAAGGTACCTTGACTGAGGAGTTGGATCGGTGGTGGTGTTTAGCTCAAGTGTGTGTGCCTAGGTGAAAGCAAAGGTGAAAGTTTGTGGAGCAGCGGCTGAACTTCGGTAGTCAATTGAAGAGGACGGGGCAATGGGGATGAGGATTTATATACCCACAGCCACCCTCTCGTCACCGTCACTTTGCCATACGGCAACCAATGCGCTTCATCGTCCAACCAATCCTGCAAATGTCGCTGCCCCTGACAAGGGATGACACAGCGACAATTTCCGAAATCCCCGATACCAACCCCCTCCATTGAAAGTATAATCTCCTCCTCTGTCACTTTCTCCATGCTGGCCTCTGGAACTTTCCAATTCCTTTTCCTATTTCCCATCCGATGGTGGTTCATTAGCCATTTTGAGCAGTACTATACAGGATTTGATTATCGCCTTGCCTCCAATTTTATTAGACACTTAAGACCCCCTTCCTCTCGACCCGCATTTAATAAACACCGATTCCTATGTATTAGGCTAAGAAACTCATCACGACAACGTTTTTATACGTCCATTACGGTTTATTCATGTAAATGTAAGCAAAAGGACATGGCCAGATTACTTCATTCCCTCCTCCTTCTACGTCAAATCCAGCGACTGTAAGCAGGGCCATAAGAATTCTGAATTTACGAGCCACTCAAACGATGGAGCCGCGGCGGCGGTAGTGAAAGTAGATTACAATTCCCATGGACGACTTAATTTGTAGCTAAAAGTTATGGCGCTAGAACAGGAGTAATGTCACCCTCACCCCCACGCTTTTACTTGAGTAATTGTTTTGTTGTATTATTTATCATTCCAGCCTATTCATATCCAGTGAGTGGAATTCTATCCAGGAATCCAGAGGCGTTGTATCCTGTAATTGGAAATCAGAAATCTACAAATCCTCATGTTTCACCAACCTCCGCTTTTCTTGTATTTATGTGATCCTCAAGGAGAGCCTCAGTCATCCAATTGGTTTCCAATACTACACGAAGAAAAGAATACGTGCGAATACAATTGAAGGAAAGGGGCTGTGTGTGTGTCTCTGGAAAAGATCCAGTTACAAATCCTCCGGTTTGCAGAACCGATTCGGGAGAAAAGCAAATGGGAAATTGGGTTGTCACAAAGGTGAAAATCCATGAGCATATTACGTGCTTTCTTTAAAAAAAACTTTCCATTTTTATCCTTCCATGGTTAAAAGAAAACAGCAAGAGGGATATGGGGAAAACCAAAGTGCATCAAAGATGTAAAAAATCAACATCAATCTTGTTCCTACTGCCCGCATTATTGATAACACCGGGTAATTAGGGAGTCCTCGAACTTTCCTAATGAGAAGTCAACGGGAGACATTAATCAATGTCAACTGAAATCATACGGGTCTTTCCATGTCACTGCTTGATTTTAACAGTGGTAAAACAAATCCAGGAAAATTCTAATTTGTAAATTGTAATGGCTTCCTAGGTTATTGATTCCCAGGTGACTCCCAGGGTTGTAAAGGTTGCTTACCACAAGCGCTTGACTTGTTTGTTATAAAAATCCCATATTATTGGTTTAAACCTTTCGTTTTTGAATTGGAAGACCCTTTGACCTCTCCTTATGACCTCTAGTCCATCGGAACTATAAAGAATCAATTGAAAATCCCATTTCATGGCCACTTAATAACAAATTAGCAAATATGCCCTTATACCCTTAGCTGGGAAAAAGTTTTCTATTCATATCAAAGGTTCCTAGACCTTGATTCATTTCTGAAATCAATTGATCCAGTTCCTAATTAACTGGGCTTCCTGAAACTACACCGCAAATGTAAGCTTCCTTTAGTTTTCACAAACTGTATGGGAAACATTGATAAGGTTAAAATCCCAAGTAAAATCGTATACGAACTGAATTCTGATTGGTTTACTTCATTTGGTTTCATCAGTATTTCTTTCGGTGGATTTTAAGCTAAAAATTGAATCAAATTGTCTCATTAACCATTTGCATTTTAAAAGGAAGAAGGTTTCTCCAGCCCGTTTTTCTAATTTAACAAATGCAAATGATTTTCCACCACTGGAGGATTCTGGTTTCCCTGCGGTCGTTTAAATTGAGCTCCCTTGAAGCGTAAATTAAAATCCGGACTGGAGTAAGGTTACTTTCGGAAATCTTTTCAAAATATTTTTAAGTGATGATCGCCTCGATGACTCCATTGAGCGGATCCTTCTCAGGAAAAAGTGTTTCTTGACTTGAAAAAGTTAAGTTGACACACATGGTGACTTTGAGCTTTTCTTTCAACCTCTCTTCATATTCTCAGTCGACTGAATTATTGACAACTTCAAAATGTATGGAGGAAAAGTAAGGAAGCAGAGAAACACCGCAAGGCTCTGTGTGCACTGGAAAAAGTTTTCACCTGGCTTTTACCGTCATCCCAGCGGTGCATAAGCTGTGTTTAATTAGTTTCCAAACTTGATTAAAATTCCAAAAGACCAAAGATGGGTAACGCAGTGTGGCTTCCGGACTGGAGTAAGGTTACTTTCGGAAATCTTTTCAAAATATTTTTAAGTGATGATCGCCTCGATGACTCCATTGAGCGGATCCTTCTCAGGAAAAAGTGCTTCTTGACTTGAAAAAGTTAAGTTGACACACATGGTGACTTTGAGCTTTTCTTTCAACCTCTCCTCATATTCTCAGTCGACTGAATTATTGACAACTTCAAAATGTATGGAGGAAAACTAAGGAAGAGAAACACCGCAAGGCTCTGTGTGCACTGGAAAAGTTTTCACCTGGCTTTTACCGTCATCCCAGCGGTGCATAAGCTGTGTTTAATTAGTTTCCAAACTTGATTAAAATTCCAAAAGACCAAAGATGGGTAACGCAGTGTGGCGTGGCAGGGTAGATACTTTCTCATTCGCGGGACAGCACCGCTCCGGGTGAAAGCGTTTGTGGTTTCAGCCAGTTCAATCCACAGTGTGAAATCCTGGAAGGGTGAGAACGTGAAGAATCAAAGTGGCGTGTCTGTCCTTTCCGTAAATTAATTTAATGACCAAAAGGGAAAGCAACAGGCAACTTTCACCACCTCCAACTCCTTCAATTCCTCCAATTTTAAAAATATTTGGCCAATTTGATCAACCTTCATAAGAACGTGAAGAAACATGGAGAAACGGTGACATGACGGTTGAAGGAGAGGAAGGATAACTGGGTTTTAAAGCAATAATTCAGAAACGTTAAAAAATTTATTCCTTATGGCAGATCCTGACATTTTTTTTAACTTCGTTTTACATTTAGTTTGGAATTAAGTGGAATTAGCCAAAAACGGGTGAAAATTTTTGTTAATCTGTACAGACGCAGATTCAGCTAATCAGGAAACGAGTGGGCTTCCCTAGACTTTCCCTACTGTTTCCGGGCTTTCAACTAATGCAAATATTAGCACTACAAAAATAAATGGTGATGAGATTATTTTGTCAATTAACTCATTTACCCAGCATTCCAGACACCTGTCCAGAAAAGCAGGATTTCGTCTGGAAAAAATAAATCCAAGAGTGGTGGTGCAGGTTCAATTCAACTTTGTCTAAATTTTTTGCTTGAATTTCTTTATTATTTTCTTCGTTCGACATTTCTCTGAAGCTGAATTTTTACTCTTCGTGCTCAACCGCAATCTGACGGAACCGAGGGAATGGCTTGTAAAGACGTTTCCCCGATGATCCAAATTGGCACAGCTTGAAATGGCAAATCTCTATTTGAATAAAAGGAAAACGTCAGGATTCATTGATCTAAGTGCATTTCCAATTTGAATTGACTAACGTCCTGAATTGGCTGCGGATCTCTTCAATTCCTTATTTCCTAAACCCCAAGGGGTCAAAACTGGATTCCTTGGCAGTTCTGATTCTTCCACGGACATCCCTTGATGCTCATAAATATTCCTCAATAATTGATTAACTGAATGGGAAAGAGGATCTCGAGCACTTTGTCTATCTGTCGTGTCGCCGGTGTCGCTGGGCCAGGAAAGTGCTGCCTGCCGATCTAAGTGCGACAAAGGCCATACCGTTGCCTTGCTTGCCTTTCCATTTGCGTAATTGGAGGGAAGGCGTAGGAGATTTGGAAGTGAAAGTAATTTCTCCATTATCGTCAGAAGCTCATCCCTCTGGGACCCTCCGTGGAAATGATCCTGGAATTTATTCAGAAAAAGAATAAAGGAGACTGGGGATTTGAGTAATTCAGAATTTTAGAAAATATTTATCAATCCTTACAGAATGACCCTCCTCCTGTCCTTGGGTTTCACCGTCAAAACTTTGCCCAAAACGCTTGCTTTCTCCTCCTCCGAAAGTCATCCGCTTCTCATCTGAATCAGCTAATGCTCGTAAGGGTGGGAGGTGCGTTGGTTCATCAAGCTCTTCTTGACTTTGACCAATCACAGCCTGGCGTCGGAGTCTTAGTTGGTTATCGCTAGCTGGACGATCCTCAATCTCAACAGCGTTCACTTCCATGAGGTTTTCAGTCCCTAGCAACAAAACTAAGACGCTGAACCAAAAGATCCGATTCGCTTGAGTCATTGCAGCAACAGAAGCAAGATGTAGTCACAAGGATGTAGAGAACATGTTGGAATCTAGAATCCTAGTTAGCCGTATTTCAAGCGTGTCACGGCTAAGAATGTTGGAGCAGACTGAGTTCCTTTATGTTGGTCAATGAGTCCCTTTATATACCCTCCATGACAGAACAAAGAATTAATTTGGAGTGATTATAATTTTTAATATATTAAAAACCTACGTAGGAAAACATCCTCCTTCCGCCCTTTGTGGTCTTAGTGAATTTTAATTAAAGAAAGAGCTGTAGAATTAGATTTGGGATATTAAAATCCTGTTGGATTTGAATCTTTCTCGTCTTTGTCTTTCTTTTGATTAAACAATCCGGTACACTCCGCTCCCTAGAAAATGCTGCTGGTAATCCGTACACAGCAAATACAAAAGTCAATTAGCCAGTAACACCCCCTAAAGCACTGTGGGTACACAAATGTACTCTGATTTAATTAAAATTATTCCAGAAAATGGTAACAAAACGGAAAAGAAATGATGGACTCTCAGGAAGCAAGGATTCGCAATAAAACAGAGACGCACATTAGCCATTTCTTGTAATTCATGCTATAAAATGCGCTCCATTTTAATACACAAGGTCATCAAGGGTCACATAAACATCTTCTGGACACTGGAGAAATTCACTTTGAATTATAGAAAATTGTTTTAAAATGGCGTCTAAAATGACCAATTAAATGAGTAAAAGAACAACACATTTTTAAGTCCCCGGGTATTCCAAGTTTTGATGCATTTTCCAGTTGAAGTCCAGTTTAGGAAATGACCGTGACGCAAATGTTGGACACAAATGGAGTCCTTATCTTTCCCCACACGCTCAATTAACGTAATTCCAGATAAGTGGAAGTGAAACTGCGTTGCTTCAGAACAGAAGGAGATTTGCGTCAATTTTAACTGAATTTTGCATGTGGGTGCCACTAGACAATTGACGCGTTCTTCATGATTTTACCATAAGCTAATTTTCAGATGAACTTAGAAGGTCAAAGGGGGGTGCTCAACCAATTCTATTTCGAATGAGTCTATACCTATTAAGTATGAGATTAGCTACTCTGCAAACCCTAACTAAGAATTAGCCAAATGGATAACCTTGTTCTGTTTTAATTATATTCAGGTAGCAAACGAAGCTTGAATTTCCACCAATTCTAAAAAGTTAATGTGATTATGTAGATTCAACGGGGGATGAAAAATGTGAGGTGAAAGTGACTTTATCCTTCCTTTGATCTTGTGTTCCTTCGGTGGAAGAATGCCGTGGGATCTTGAATCTCGAGTCCCGTGTCCCTGATGTGAAGGATACTTGATATCTATTAATAAAAGCATCTTCCGAAATGGAATCGATGAACCAGGTAACAGTCCAGGCTCTGGAAGATTGATATTGATGTCAAAATCTTCTGAAGGATTAACTTCTCTTATCAATCAATGAAAGTCCGCTGTGCCCTGGTCCTTTGTCGCTAATTAAAATTTAGCAGCAGGGGGAAAGTCATTGATTACTTGTACGCTGCATGCACCGCTCAGATTTCCTAATGGGAAATGGATATGATGATGAGCTATTAGCTTCTCTAGGGCCATGTTTAGGAAAATTCGATAATTTCATAAGGTCACGGGTCATAAAATGCTGTTTAGTTTACAATCCTGTAGTCAACATCAGATTTCAATTCATAAGCGATTGTAGATGTGAATTTTAATGTTGAATAATTGATGATGGAATTGGCATTTATTCTAGCCAGACGGAGTTCTGCGATGCTTTCACTTCAGAATTTCTTGATTATTCATGAGATTTTGGCTTTCTCTTAAGTTGAGCCCAAAAGAAAGCAAGGATTTTCGAACCCTGAAAGAAACTTTTCATTTCGGGTAATCAGTAAGAACGATTGACAACTTCAGTGTAAGAAAGTCTCCTTGCGCATCATTGTTCCGTAGCTTTGTTTATTTGATTACCAGTTCAGATAGCTGCCTGAAGTCCGAACGGCGTTGAATTCAACAAAGCGGCGATTCCCTCACTGTTCGGAAAACGTTGGATTTTATTAAATCCAGATTTTTCTAAAGGTGCTCCAATTAGTCTTTATTACATCCATTTTTTGTTTTGTTTTCGTAGTACTCTGATTCTCCGCGTTGGACTTTCCTCATCACGTCCCGCAGCATCCGATTGCATAGAGCAGCATATGGATTCATCTCCACCAACTGCGCCTTTGCAAATTGACTCCCGAGTTTTGCAGCTGCTTCGAAATCTTCACGGGCATCTCCTGAACGGTTTTCCTTGAGGGCAATGAGGCCCCGCTGACACAACGCTTGACACCCTGCGCGTCCTTTCCCTCCGCTCAAACTGATTGCATGATTCAAGTCATCCTTGGCTTCTGCTGACGACATAAACATTTTAATGTCAAGTTCTTCCATGATTTAGCATATGTTGTTGCTTACGTTCAGTTTGGCCCAAGAGTCGATAAGTCTGGGCTCGATTGTTGTATCCCGAAGGACGAAGTGGGGCTGAGCCAATGGAGGCAGTGAGGAGCATAATTGCTTCAGAAAAGTGTCCTAGTTCCGCTTCACGGACACCTTGGATCTCCAAGTGACGAGCACGACGATCATCCTCGCTCGAAATCTCGTCTTTGAAAAGCCGTTTAAAATTTTAGAAAAACTTTTGCATATGAATTAAATAGAACAAAGGTTCGTCCGAGTTAGACGTTACTTACAGTCGATGGTTTCTGCTGGAATTTCTTCCTCCTGGATCAATGTACTGCCCAGAGGAAGCAGTGGGTTGAAAATATGATTTAAAATTTCTCTATCGTGCTCAGTTGTCATTTTCTAGGTACTGGAATTTACGTCGTTCCTGGATAGCACTGTCCTGCGTCTGGAATCCTCTGAGGCGATGTGTCCCAGTAAAATTCCTTTTCAGTTTTTAACTGACAAGAAACTGGTTTTTCCAAGGTCACGATCCACTCGTTTCCTGAAATCTCCATTTCCCCACTAACCAGCTAAATCTTAATGCAATTTTATTACAGTGTCAATTACAGAGTTTGGAATTTAGACAAAACGGGGTTTGGCTGATAGCAATCCAAGGCGGATCAAACTGAGAGGATCGAAGCATCCAAAAGACCTTGGAAGTTTCCTCGGAGTAAATCGATGCTTTAGAAACTGACTTTGCCCCTGACCTTGTAAAAGCCAAGGGAGTTTGCATTGTGGAAGAGCGAAGCAATCCCGACATAAGTCTCGATGACGATTGGTTTGTATTCTACTCGGCACATCGGAGAGCTCCCACCGCCGCCGTGGCTCAACACTTCGATCAGTTCACGAGAAAATGATTCAATGTCAAAAGAACGATTGGAACCACCACCACCTACGAAAGGAACATATCAGATTTGGATATTTAACCGGGGTCAGGGTCCTGACCTTTGTGCCATAGGAGTGGATGAGATGTGAGTGTAATCCAAGGAATGGATTTATTAAATGGGTTCCATTTCTGCCTGAAGCTTAGAGGCAAGTCTTGATTCCACATCAGTCGAATCCCTTCAACGTTCCTTGTCCTAAAGAAATAACCAGTAAAATGTAATCAAACTATCTTACGTTCAGTCACTAGTGACCAAGCTTAGCCACAATTTAGCTACATGGCAATTAGCCTCTCACCTTGGCTCAAAATTCTCTAAAGCGAGAGCTGACATGAGGGATGTTGCTGGTGACCGAATATGATCGCCATGCTCCGGTGACGAAGGCCCGTCGGAACCGACTCCGTCACTTGCGCCACTTTTCTTGGGCAGAACGACATTCCCCACGGTTTGGACCGTGCCCTGAACCTTTGGAATGATACAGTCTTTCATTACCCCGACCAGGCCACCAGCAATTCCACTCAGGCGACTGCGTAAAACGGAAAAAATTGGATTTGAGGCACGGGTTTCTCCGGGTTTCCGAGATGAAAATGTCTCTACATGAGAAACTTACGGTGCCAATGATCTCTCCGGGTATTTCAACTCTCCTTGAATGATTTTGTCAATAAGAGTGAGGCATATGCGTCGATAGTCTTCAATTTTCATTGCAATGAAGTCATACTTGACAATTAGGATTGACTTGTCACAGAGCAACAAGATCCGCTCCTTTTCATTGTCCCAGTGGTCAATCCTAAAATTCAGCCAAAATTTGTAAAGGTCAACGCTGGAATTAAGCGTATAAACTTACTCTGTGAGGAGCCACGTCCCCCTGGTATTGCCGTCGACATCTTCGACCAGCCGCTCCACTTCTTCCAATACTTTGGTCACAATCGAATCTCTATATGCGAAAAATTCTTTGGCTTCGATATCGCTTTTTGGTGGCATCGGACTCTGTGGTCGCCAGTATAAATTAGGACTCATAGCCATTTGCCCACGGTACTTTTGATTCTGGAAGAGAGGTGAGCCACCGCTGGAATTTAGAGAGACCGTGCTATGCCCGTCTTCTGGAGAAATTGACCCAGGGGTCATGGGCGTGATTGAGATCCGTGGTACTTCTATATCATCCATCGACCCGGAAGTCTTGTGCATCCTCAGCGGAAGTAAGGCCGTTCTATTGAGATTATTGGAGCCCACAGTTCCATTGATTCGGACAGCATTGCTTGTTTGAGTCAATGAAGGAGACTGTGTCACTGTGTCTCCGTCATCGTTGGTAATCGATATGAATTCCTCGTCTTGGTCTTCTTCGTTGTTCATTTCTAGCTTGACTCGACTGAAAGTTTCGTTGTGGTCGTCCAGTAGTTCGTCGTCAGAGACAAAGGCGAGGTCTTTCGTTGGAGTCATTTTGGGATCTTGGCCTCGTATCTACTCCCCCCTGACCTTGAAGTAGACAGCCTGACCCGGTTATATTATTTCACCAATCCCGTGAAGCGTCTTTTTACTTTCCCCAGGGTAGAAATCGGTCCATGTCTTTTGCAAAGTTACAGTGACACACTTTGTTATTTTTGCACACACAGGAAACCACCACCCATCCCAGGTGATATGTGCAGAAAACCGCAGAAACCGACGACACTCGAGTCTCAGAAGGCTCCAGAAAATCAGCTTAGAAATCATGAGTTTTTCCAAGGAGAAAGTTCCAGGAAAAAAGTGGAAAGTGAGGAATTTCTGACTTTGGGGAAACTGAGACGGTTTTCGGTGAAAGCAAAAAAGCCCGCGAATGTTGAATTTTGGAAATAAAAAAGGTCGAGAAATGTGGACGAAAAACGCCGGAAAAAGGATGCCTGCGTTATTTGACCTCTGGTGACCCCGAAAACGAGGAGGAGGTGAGGATGGCGCAAAACAACGACGCGACAGTGCAGGTAAGGATTTTGGTTTACTTTGTTCCTTGGCAGTTCTGAATCGACAGTTCGTTCTGAACTTCAGTGTGCTAAACAAGTGCTGAATTGTGGTATTTTTACAGGTTACAAAAGTCAAAGGTCGTATTCTATTCTGTTCTTGAAGCAAGTAAAGTTGTCCAGTAGTTAGAGCACCAGTGTCTACCGGGATAAAATGGATCATCAGTACATGAACGGTAACGAGTCATTGGCCTCGGCGTCAAACGGGAATCGGAGTGATGGTTTGGGTAAGTTATCCCTTCCTTTTGTTATTATCAATGTCAACGTATGTTGAGTATCAAGGAGCGTATGTGTTTCTCTTTCTTTAGAGAGTGGTGATGCGACAAGTGGCGACGGAAATCCAGAACCATTGGTGGTACCGGAGTGTATCAAGTCAATCCAACCGAGGGAAGTAACTGCACCGAATCTGGTGGTGGAAAATAGGGCCAAAATGGCAACTCCAGCTGGAGTTCCTAGCAAAGCGGATTTGCTGAAAGCTCTGGAAGAGGTACTTTAGTTTGGTTTATGTTAGAGTAAGTCGTTTGGTTCAGGTTGCTGACTTATAACTTTTATTTTTAGCGTGAGAAGAAGTATGCAGAAGCTCGAATGCGGATCTTGGGAGACGTTCACTTCCCCGAAGAAGAAGCGGAGGCTCGTGAAGAAGAAGAGGAGCGGGTGCTTTCATTGACCATGAGACCTGCGGAAATATTGAAGATGAAGATCATGAAGGCAATGGAGGCGGAAAAGGAGCCAAAAGTCGGGGAATGATCTCCACCTACTCTAACTTATCCAGGCAAGCGAAATAACTTTAATTTATTATGATTAGCTGTTGTAATACCCTGCTCAAATACTCATACATCACTTTCTAAACTAACATTTTAAATGTTAACCATTGTTCTCTTGTGAAACGAGTGTGAAATGAACGAACAAAAATGAAACTTATTTTGGTTGGAAAGTATCCTCATTATGCCAGTCTTGGTGATGATGCGATTTCATTTGATTGAGTCCTGGTCAGGCAATTCCAGAAACGACAGTGCGAATTTTATGACACTAAAATGATTTCCCGTTCCTGGTAGTAATAGGAACCAATCTAAGCTAAAAGGATTTTGCCACTTTGGATTACCATCAAAAATTCCATGGAAGTATAACGCCAAACTTGGGAAACAAACTTTCTCCTCATTTCCTCTTCTAGGCTTTTCTCGGCTTTTCTGGACTTTCTTATCTTGGACGCTCTGCTGCCGGCTTGAAAACCAAAGAGATTTGCATTTGAAAAATAGGGTTCTCCAGGTTGTATTGGTTGTTGTAAATACGGTTTTCGGGTTTAGCAAAATGCAAAGCCTTCGTGAAGGTGTCAATAGCGAGTGGTCAGGAGAAGGTTTCAAAGGTGAATGGGGCGGTGAATGGGTTGTGGCTGACCGCGGCGATCCATTGGATGAATGTGTCTGCGATCCTTGTGCTTGTGACAACTCTGAACCTGGAGAGGTTGATGATTGCAACTGCGTTGGCGTTTGCCCTTGTGATGGAGATCTCAACGCCTCTGGAGATGTGGACGTAAGAAAACGAATTACATATAAAAACCTTGATTCGTTGTTCTAATGGTTTTATTATTTTTCCAGCCTTGTGTCTGTGACCCGTGCGAATGTCCTTCGGAGCCCTTCCTGGAAGCTGAACCGTCTTGCCCAAATTGTTGTCTAAACAATGTGCTTTGTCAATGCTTTCATCAAGTAGTGGAGCCACTGACGCTGGGACCATTTTTTGAAAAGCTCCAGCAGAACTTTGTCGACAACCAGAAAGCATTCTGCCACTCAATGTTTTCCAAATGGCAGCAGCCCAAGAAGAAGTTGACGGAGCCGCTTGCCTCTCGATTGGCTGTGAACGATGGGAAAGGGCGAGGAGCTATCTACCTTCCTGGGAATCAACTCTGTCCAAACACCCTGAGGTCAGCGACAGGAGCTATAAGAGGTTATTTAGTCCAAGGTTTAATCTTTTTCCTATTCAGCGAGCGACTCAAGGATTCTGATATTAAAACACTTGTGGTCACAATGTCTGAAGTCCCACAAGTTGCAACGATCAGCTTGCCTTACAATAACATCGGAGATGATGGGCTGCTAGCACTGGCAGCCATTGCTGAGGTACACGAACAAAGTTCCAGCTTTTGTTTCAACAGTGTAATCTTTTATTTCAGGAGCATCCAAGTTTGGAGCATTTGGATTTGATGAACAACCAAGTCACAGGAGCAGGGCTGTTGAAGTTTACCGAAAAAATGATTACTCGTGACCCGCTGAAATCGCTCAGACTCAGCGGAAACAAATTCGGAGATGAGGTCAACAGTTTTGAAATTTAGTCCGTGCTGATCTTGATGGAGTTTTATTTTTTGGTCTTTAGGGTTTTGAGGCATTGAGTTGCCTTGTACTGTCGGGTCATATTCCATCGGATCTGGATGTGAGTGAAACGGACATGGGTCCTGCAGGATTCCAAGCGTTTTGTGCAGCGCTGATTGCATTAGATGAGGGTGAGGATTTTCCTCCACATTATGTGACACGCGAAAAGAATCTTCCTATGGATCTTGGTAGCAATTTGATAATGAATTTTACGCCTCCGATAGTAATAATTTCATTTTCCGTACAGAAATGCTGAAGAAATGTAAAATCGAATACAACGAGAGCATGAAAAAACTGAACGAGGAGAATGCTCGAAAAGTGGATGCGGAGTTGTACAACCTCCAAGAGATTCCATACAAGTGCAAGATTGTAATTAACTTATAAAATCACAGGTCTAATTTGCTTCTGGGTAATTAGTTTGTAATGAAATTTTCTTTTCCATTTACAGTCTGATGAAAAACCGGAACCGCTTCCTCAATTTGTGACGCCGGAAGTGGCCCAAAAGTTTTCCGCTACTGTTCTCGAAACGCTTTTCAACATTAGCCAGCGGAAAGCCCTATGCCCTGAAGAACCAGATCCAGCTAAATTGGAGAAAGACTACCCCACTGATAAAGTCTTGAAAGTAATGGACATAGCCATTGACAAAGATGATCTGGAAGACTTCATCGCTGCACTCAGCGAGGAGCGCAAACCTAAGAAGAAAATTGAAGTGACAAATTATCGTGACATCCCAATTTTGAGTCCGTATTTGTACCAAATTGAGCCCGTCAAGCCTGTGGATCATGAGTTCCTCTATGACGTTGACAACCCAGAGACTTTGCTGTCGCTGGAAGAGCTGGGACAAACAGACAAGCCTGTCTTGTACCATGGTCAAGTTATTGACCCGTTGGAATCTATCTTGCAGAAGGATGACACCATCGAAGTCGATTCTGATCCGCTCACTGAAAAATCGGAGGGATTTTCAATCGACGAATTCACTGCTGAAGCCAACGCCAAAACCTTTGTTCGTAACACTATTAATGAAGCTGCCGGAATAGTCGGTAAGTTATCGTTTTATTTAAACTAAGTTTTGACTACTTGGTGTGTTGTGTTTTGTTCAGGAGCTTCCAAAGTAGATGACCAATCCAGCGTTGTTCAGTTGGTGCTGATGTCAATTGTTGAGATAGTCCACCGAGGTCAGCAAGCGAGACTAGCAGCGGAAGAAAGCACTGATCTGACCGAAGATGATTGCAAGCAAATTACAGAAGAAGCATTGGATCATGTTATGGCACTTTTGGAACCAAGAGTCCCAATTGGTTGCGAGCTGTCACAAGAGACGATTAAGACGTTCATCAAATCCTTCTTAAATTCAACGGAAGGCACCTTTACAAATCTGCTTGAAAATCCATTCCTGATGAAGGTTTGTTCCCCTGCTTAAAGAAACTGGATTTTGGAACTAAGTAAATGAATGATTTTCGAAATATTTTTTGAACATATTGTAGGCTCTACATGAAAGTGGGACTATCGCATGTCATGTCCAGGCTGTGAGAGACAAGACAGCAGAAGCACTCCAGCCAGCACCTCCTGGAGATATCCAGTACCTCGTGACGAAATTCCTTCATGGTGCCCTAGAAGAAGCTGGCCGTATAATTGGCACTGGAGATCCACTCAACTATCGAAGCCTGCCGGTTGCTGAATATTTCGAGAAACTAGCGGAGCCAGATGAGCCAATTGACATGAATTCCGAAACCCCAGATCCACTTGAGTCGTTTGTCCGTGACATTTTGGAAATGGGCACAAGCGTCGGGCTGCAAACCGTTGCGGAAGCACAGGACGCCGTGCAGGCGGAAAAAGATGCCAAGGACGCTGTGGACATTTTCGTCGAAGGATTATTTGAAGAGACACAAAATTTCATTCTTGAGCGTCGACAAATTCACCCTCACCTGGAACAAGAGAGTAACGCCGAGCTTGGAATCGAAGAGCGTCCATACGCCTTCGTCTCCAGACCCACTCGACTTGTCCTCAATCGTCCACTTTTCCATCCACGTCAAGTGGAGATCCTTGCAACGATGTTGGGAGATTACATAAGGGTTGGTTCAATTAATTAAGTCCAGATTCAATTAACCCCATCAGCAATTTTCCAATTAGGCCAATGTATCAGTCCAAGAACTTCACATCCAGAAGTGGCTTTTGAACGAAGACGGAATGCTCGCTTTCATGGAGCGTGTCATGCACAACCGGATCCTCGTCTTACTGGATCTGTCAAATAACCAACTCGGAGCAGAAGGGGTCAAACTTTTAGCCCAGTACATGACACTTAATCCCAACCTCAAGCATGTTATCCTCAGCCACAATCGGCTACGAGATCCAGGCATCACGTAAATAAAAACTTTAAGAAAAGCTTCAAACTTTTCAAAAAAAGCATATAATTCTGTTTCAGCCACATTGCCAATTCAATCGCTGATTCCAACATCGAGAGCCTCAACGTTGCTTTCAATAATCTGACCGAAGTCGGGCTCGATCTGTTATTGGCTGCCATTCCTTCAAGTAGACTGAGTGCACTCTACCTCTGGGGAAATGCTTTCGGATTAAAAACTTGGGAGGTATTTTCCTCTCAATCACTCAAGATCATTTTATTCTGAAAGTCGTTTTATAACTTTTAGCTCTTCAACAATTTACTCGAAAGACAAATTCAATACACAGACACGCTCGTTCAGACAGTCGACGGGGCCGGACGGATTGTTCGAAACAGTCAAGTTCGAGATACCAATTTCTGGTATGATGTTCCACCATCGACAATTGGAGGCGGGGATGAGCTCATTGTTCCTCCGTACATGAAAAAATTCGGTGACGAAGATGACAAAGGGGAGGATTATCAATCAATCCAAGCTTCAATGCAAACAATCCAAGCAATGTAATCACACCTCAAAGTTAAATACAAAGCAATAAAAAACTACAAGGACGCTGTAAAACAAAAATCATCGCTTCAAACACAGGTAAAACATGAAAATCAGCGATTTCAACTAAAACTATGAAAAACCATGAAAGAACTTGTGAACTTGCATCAACACGATCGACGACATCAAGACGCTGACAGAAAAACCCTTGTTTTCCTGTTGCACAGACACACCTTGTGTCTAATGATTACACAACTGCCAATCCTGCATTTCTGCAAGACTGAAGCTGTGGCTAGTGACCTTTCCCCTTGCAGGTTGAGGTCACTAGACTTGATATTTGTTTTGTTGACCTGTCTTTCGACAGGTCTTTCCAAAAAGAGACGTACACTCATTGAGTTGTCCCCCTCCACGGAAATCTTTAGTAAAAGGCGAAAGATTTGTACGT
>VNWY01000410.1:0-45801 GCA_009869845.1 Pseudachorutes palmiensis | reverse complement strand
TCTTCAACTTTTTCGCTGGAGCTGGTGCTCTGAAGACCTGCTCTGGAGAGCTATTGAACGGAGTTTACGGGGTTTACCCGGAAGCCAGGAAACTGCGGGTTTAGAGCTGACCTGACAGCACGTCACCTCCGTCGAGCGTCGTGTGTGACATACGCCCTGGGTCGTCGCCCTTTAGGATCATAAAGTTAAAGAAATGACTTAATCTACTGAGCCAATTGTGGATTTTCCAGTTTGAAAGATCTTTTGTATTGCAACAATTTCATAATTGTAAAGGCAAACAAGCTCAGGGGGATGGAGGTTGATAAATTAAATGAAAAAGAAATCTCATCCCCCTTTAGTCTTCGAATCCGTATCTGCTTCTTTCCTTTCCGGAGCGTCTGCAAGGTCCATTTTCAAATGACCTCCGACTCGAACTCCGACAGTACCATGGGATCTTGTGATTTCGGACAGCATGTCTTCGGGAATTCCGTCCAGTGTTACGGGTAGGCGTCCGACTGAACACAACGGCAGAATCAGATGGATGAAATTCCTGGACCAAGAGGAAAATGACGACTGCAGCAATCACCAAATGTTGATATCCCTTCATATTGCGGTTCTGGAAAAACAGTTAACTTCAGACCGATTAAAATAAATCATGCATTTTATCAATTACCTGATGTTTCTCAGTTCAAGAGACATGCTGGAAATATCAAAAATGGAAAACAGCGTGTGGACGTGACGGGGATGAATTTGGGACTGGAAGTAAATTGTCTAGCCCCAATTGGATTCCTGGTGACACACCGAGGTTATAATGTTGTGTCACCTTCGTTTCAATTGGATGCATCCTAATTCAACTTTGTTAAAAAGATTCAACTGCGGAGTGCACATCAACCCATCCATTTGACCTTAGGAGCAGTTTTTTTATTATTAATTTTGATTATGAATTTCATTGGAGGAATGGACATGGAAAATTCCAATTCTGCCAACAGCAAAGCGCAGTGGCCAAATGACCTTTAACATTGGAATTGATCTAGTTAATTAGAATTGTAAATTACTCTGACTTTTTGATGGGTTTTTTGTAGGTCTTCAATCCCTTGCTTCTGGCACGTTTCATGTTTTGTAAAAGTGTGTAGGCGACTGTTGAAATAAAAGAGATTCAGTGAAATCAGAGAAATAGTGAGACAGGTGCATTTGGGATCGGTTAGCTCTTACTAGGAATCAGACCGAACAGGAGGTAACCTCGCATCAGCGCTGGCATTGAAAAGGTCATGTTCCATTTGTTCGGAAGTGTAATTGAGTATCGCCCAGTTTCAATAAAGAATGGAATGCATCTAAAAAAAATCAAGGGATTCAAATCTGGAGGAATTCTGGAATATCTAAACTGTAGAACTTACCCAAAAATGATGACTGCTTCACAAGCAATTCCAGCAGGGTAGAGCAAAATCCAGGCCGAGTAGCGGAGCCATGTGATTGGATAAAAACTCTTTTTAGAAATCTGGAGCAAGTAGAATGGATAACGTATAAGGTCGGCCAAACACCAGATGTAGAACAAGAAGAAAACGATAGGGGATTGTTGAATCCGATCTTCGGAAACGATCAGTCCGAAAAGAATCATGTTCCGTCCCGCAACCTGTAACTCAATGTAACAGGGTAATTAAACACGGCCATCTTTAAAATCCTAATTTCCTACTGACCTGTAAAAATGCTGGGAGAATCGATGACTTTGTGAATCCCAACAAGGGGTGAAGAATTTCGAGGCATTGAATAAGCTGCGAGTAACAAAATGCATATCCGACTAGTTCGTACGCCTTGTGAAAAGTTGCTAGAAACCACAATTTCAATAATTAGTTTTTGTTAGCTGTCAATTTGTAGTTGAATTTGTGTTTTACCAGGTCCATCACGTATCCATCGTACAATCAGGACCCCGATGATGAACAAATTCATCACAAACTGGAACAAGTTGTACAAGAACAAGTAAACATTCCGGAGGCTTTCGATTTTGTATCCAAATTCCTCCTGCTTCAGAGACTCAAGGAGGTTTGGAAAATCCTTCATCACGTCTTGCGGTACCATTTCATCATCATCCTGAGTCTTCCACCGATCAAAATCAACCTGAATCCAGATGTTTAATTAGATTAGCCTTTTCCCTAAACATTTTTTCGCTTATAACCGTACTTTCAGCCACACTGGTTTCTTATGGCTCAGTGTAATCTTTTCCCACCAGCCTTTTTCCTCTTTGTGGAGCAGGATGTCAATGTCCCTGTCCAGCACTCGATAAGTACTTGCCTAAAAGAATCAATTTCCTTTAGAAACAGCTCTGAAACTAAACTAAATAGGTCTAAATACCTTTGGATTGATGACATGAGGAAAGTCCAGCTCGAAATGGTACTCGCATTCCCCAGTAGCTCCTTGACCCACACTATCAAACGATATCTTCCTCTCTTCAATTTGAATACGTGGATTCTAAAATAAATTATAGTTTTAAACATATAGCACAAATTAACTTTCATTCCAGACTCACATGAGCATTCTTGATGTCTACTCTCAACGTCACTGCATTTTCCGTTTGAGCTGTAACATGAAATAATTAATTAATTCAGGTCATGGGTCAGAGGAGTAAGTTTACAATGATACCCCAGTAAACGAATGGTGACCTGACATGGACCCAGTCAGACAGTGGCTTCTCAGCTGTCATATTCTTCAGTTAACGATTAGATCCCGGTGCCAATGGAAAATGAAAACGTGTGACAGCACGTCAGTATTCAATTCCCCTAGGGTCTGTCAGTCTGTGGAGGTACTGGAAAATTCAAGACCCGATTATCTTGTTACCCGTCTTAGCTAATCTGGAATTCAGGTTCATTACCTATGACCTGGTCATGAATTTTCCAGGTCCAATCAGCGTAGACGAAGACAAGAATTGAAGCCTTGAATTTTCTGGGGTCAGTCTCAAGTCACGGCTAAAAAATGCTCTAAAAATTCACACCCGAGAATTTTCCAGGACCTCCCCAGACTGTCTGTTGCGATGTCCTAGAGAACCCTAGATTTGACCCGGTCATAACCCCTAATGAACCTTTTTATATGAAGAAATGAATTGCTACTAAATCTACAATTAATTGACGTCATTTGGAGATAACGAGGATGTGGCGAATTGAAGGTTTTTGTAATTACAGAATTAATTATCAAATTACAAAAATAAATTATTGCAAAAGACTATCGCCAATTAATTAATTTTTGTCGAGTAGGCTGCCATTATTTCGTTGCTGGAGATTCAAGCTTGACTTTGAGTTGTGTTTTTCCATTAGGCAACTCGTTCGTGTCGAATGAAATGATTCGTCCATTTTCGCCACCACGTTGGAAGTATTGAATGACTTCGTCTGCAACTGGAGAGTCAAGGGTTTCAATGCCAATGGTATTTGCGTCAACGATGTCGATGATACGTTCCGGATGCACGAAAGTAAGCTCAAGGGTATGCAGGTTTTGTAAGGCTGCAAGAAGAACTCGGACATGGCAAAGGGCCAAGATTGTGACTGGAACTCCATCCAGGAAGAACCAAGGGCGTTGGTTGAGGCAGAGACAACGGAGATTTTTGAATTTATTTAGTTCCAGTCGAGCGGAGTCCCCTTGGTATGAGAGCATCGGGTAGAATCCTTGTAGGCTCAGTTTCTCGAGGCAAGGAGGCAATTCATTGACGTTCAACAATCTGTTCTTGCAAGTATGGCTACTGGCAGTTAATTCCAGTTTCCGAAGTTGGAAACATTCGCCAAACATTTCTGCAGAAAAGGAACGATACTGGGTGTCGATCGGTTCCACGCTTTCAATGATGACTTCATTCAACGTATTTGAATTCTTGCGAACCATTTCAGCAATTTTTCGAATGTCGAGGTCTGTGGCGTACATCACTTTCAGGTTTTCCATCCTTGACTGAGTGCTATACAGAAGCAGGATTTCTCGTCGTCCGAAGTGGAATGAGAGATCATGGGGCTTGTGGTACAGACAAGACGATTTGATAGCAAATGGGGGATCCTCGGGCGACGTAGGATGGAACTGAAGGAACAATTTGTTCGCTGGTGGAGGATGTCCGAATGTATGATTGAATCTGATGATGTGCAGAGATCGTGATTGGTTGAATAAGATGCGACAAGCAACTTGATACTTTCGAGTCAATACTGCGAGCAGTCGGGCGTCACCGGCAAGACTTGGATCTCCATCAACGATAGCTTCCCCGTAGGTACCTCGTAGGAGCTTCCCGATGTCAAATTGACGTCCAAAATTCAGCTCTCCCATCGAGTTCTGCTGGATCAGATTCCCAAGAATTTCAATCCCATTCGACGTGTCCAATTTCCACTTCCCATTCGACGTTCCTCCGATGCTCAATTTTCTCAAATGTAGAGATTCTCCTTCTGTAACTGGTGTCTGTGCGAGTACCTCAAACTGTCGGGTTCCCTGCATCTTGAATTTGTTGAGTTCCAGTAAAGCCAATTGGCGACATTGCTTAAGGACGTTGAAAAAATTGTATGGAACGATCAACCCTTCCAGTACAAGGACACGAATACCAGATGCGAATGATGTGAAATTTGGGTTCAGACACATCGGGTATTCAATGCCCTTCATCACAACGAAGAGTCGTGGTGCTTTCGTATGGTTCACGAACTGGTCCCAGTTTGCAGAATCCATCTCAATGTAGACGTTGTACAGGGATTGAATCACCTCACACCAATAGCGACAAACAGCTCGACTCTTTGCCAAGTCCTCGTCATCCAAATTATTGAAAATGATGTCATGAATCTAAAAACAGAATTATTTTAATGAAAAACGATACTCCCCATCATTTAGAGCCAAGCCATATGGCTCTTCCACTCACCTCCGCCGGCAACTTCGTAAAATTCTCGGCAACATACTGCTGTGCTTCATCGTTTCCAGGCACCACATCACCGGTTGACCCGATTGACCCCATTATCTAATTAATACACAAAAACAAATGGTAATTAAGGCAAATATACTTGAAGACGCACAGCGTAGATTTTAACTTACTGCAGTAGGAGTTCCGTGGACCTCCGGCTGCCTGTCACTTTCCTATTACAAACAGTAAAGCGTCGAGCGAATTGACGAAAAAAGATCCAGCGATCAGTCGATTACTGAAGGCAGTTTGGTGGTAGTTTGTGTTGTTTACAACTTTTCATCTCCAACGCGATTGCATCGCCTGCAATACTTTCCTTAGGTCAATGACCTTTCTCAGCTTTTCTTCATATGTCAATGATCTTTAATAAAATAAATAAAATAAATAAAATATACCCTTTCACTCCCATTACAGGGTTCAAATTAATTTTCATTTAGTCTTCAATTACCCTCTCACCAGAACAGCTGATACCATTGTAAAACTTGTGCCACTCTCCACTCTGACTCACTTTTTGACACGTACTCTTGGAAGATTTGTGAACAAGAACACTTTCCTTTGACAGTGACCTGCCTTGACCTCTAAGGACTGAAGGACAACATGAATCTCGATCTTGAAAGTGGTGGTGTCAGTAACGCATCTGGAATCTCATTCCCTGGATTCAAATTACCGTAAGCAAAGTAACACAGGGTCCATATGAAATTGTAAATTAATTTTTTAAATTGGAAATTACAGGAACGATGGGAAAATTGGATTTTTCCAATTGCAGAAGTTCCAATTGTCGAAGCAGCAGGCGGCGGAATGGATAGCTGGGACACGGGAAAGAATAAGACCGTGGACAACGTTTTTCGCCACAGCTGGATACAAAGTACCAGACTCCGCCCAGCGACTGCCACGGAGAATTATGAAGAACTTGGAATACTTCCAGAGCAATTATCTCTTTGTCTTCATCGGATTGTTCATATACTGCTTGTAAGGAGGTCAAATGTATTTTTATTTCATTTTTTAATAGCGAGACGGAAATTTAATTAATTTTATTCTCTTCTCTGTAGGATCACATCCCCGTTCCTATTGATCGTGATTCTGGCATTGCTGAGTGCTTCATACTGGGCTTTTAGCCACGACCGACTGTCAGTCATCTACGGCCATCGACTGACCTTTTCGCAACAATTTTCCCTCGCAGGACTCATTTCTATGCCGATTTTATACATCGTTGGAGCTGGAGCTGCATTATTCTGGGTCCTTGGAGCCTCCTTCTTTCTCATCATGACACACGCCATTTTCTACGATGTCCTGAGCTTACTGGAACCAGAAGATGAAGGATTCGAGCTCACAATGGAGCAAGTTGTGTAACCACCGAAATCACAAATGAATTAAATTACTATTTACAATAGGCAGCAACTTAAAATTAATCAGTGATCCCTCCATCCTCAGCGCTTACTGCTTTTTACTATTACAATAGGCAGCAACTTAAAATTAATCAGTGATCCCTCCATCCTCAGCGCTTACTGCTTTAACAGAAACGAAGTAAAATATTGTTTTTATTCTAAAGTATTCTAAAGTACCAGAGCAGTATCTATTTGATAAGCGACTATTAACAACCATGGATAGTTGAATTCAATTACCAGTAAAGAATGAGGTCTTTGATCTTTTTGCTATTTTATGTACACGCGTTCATTGTTCCCGTAAAAGAAAAAAGTGACTTCGGGAGTAGACTTTTCGACGGAACCTCCAGAATTAATTTAACATTTCCAGTTTAAGTGGTATCGCAGCGAGTCCTCCTCTTGGCTCCAGTTTGACTGAACTGAGCTTAGTTCCGCTGTCCAAACAATTGGAGCAAGTAGAGGAAGATGTTGATGACATCCAAGTAGATTTGCAAGGCACTGAAGACATAATCCTCAGGGGAAATGGAATACTTGTGATTCCCACCTACAGAAGAAGAATTTATTAAGGATCGGAATGACTTTTGACCTTTTCGGAGCCTTACCAATAAGCATCTGCACGTCGTGTACAAGGTAAGCTGAGAAAAGAAGAGCTCCCAGAGCAGCGTAGATCATTCGTGACATTGGAAAAGCAGAGCGAGGGAGGAATGCAGTCATAAATCCAAAGAGGATTAGCACAATCAGGAGAACAAACAAAATCCCACCGAACCTGAGGAATCAGAAATACGAAAATTAGAAACTCAATTGAGATTTTTTCTTCTTGATAAATGTACCTTGTAAAGTCAATCTTCGTTTGAAAAGCAAAGATCGTCAGAGCCACACAAACGAGAACTGTCGTTCCAGCAGCCAATAAAACCGCACTTTCACTGTAATAGACATTGGGTTTTAAGAGGTGGAAAAGTGAATGGAAACTTTAGCAAAAGTAAAGTTAGTTACTTGTAGGTCGAGGAAGTAGCACCAACCATGACACCAGTAGCCAGCGTAAAGATTGTGAGGAAAATATAGTTTTGTGGTGTCTTCCTCCGGACAGACTCGCAGCAAATCAAAGTGAACGCAGTAATGAAGTATATGACAATGCAGGCAATCATGAACCAGAAGTTCTTCATTGTCCAATTCTTTACTCCCTCGTGGTACAGGAAGAGGGCAATGAATCCGGCGGTAACTGCCAACTGGACTGACAGAATACTAAACACCTTCCTGTGTAAAAAAAAATAAAAAAAATAATAAACTTGGATTTTATGTCATTTCCTTCCAGCCAGTATACGTCAAGTTAGGATTTTTACGAACCTAATGAAAGCCAATCTGATGGATTTCTCCGAGAATGAATATCCAGCAATGTCATCGTGGTAGGGAGTAAACTTTGGCTCATCATCGTCAGTAGTGTACACAGGGACTGGCTGTGGCTGGGATGGCGGAATGTAAAATCCAATTGGTGGGACACCATCGGCAGCAGTTCCTTGGCCTTGAGCATTCCCCCCTGCTGGTCCATACGGGTAACTATCTTTGTTCATTTGGGGGTACCCAGACTGCCCTTGGCCATGCATTTGAGGTGGGTAGCCAGGTTGACCTTGTCCAAATTCACTCGTAGGTGGGAACAGCGGTGCTTGCTGCTGAGGGTACCCTCCGGCATGACTATATGGCGGTGGGTTTCCAGCTGAATAAGGAGTCTGTTTCGAATCTAAAATCAAATCAAANTCCGGCATGACTATATGGCGGTGGGTTTCCAGCTGAATAAGGAGTCTGTTTCGAATCTAAAATCAAATCAAATCAAAACAAGTCTGAAATAACATGCCATAAACAGGTTTACTTACCCATCGTTTCAGATCTTGTCAATTACTGCTCCGGAACGAGTTAAAAACCTCTAATGCTTTAGTGATGACGGAAATGCCTTCTACCTGCAAGAAAATCAATGAATTAATGAGATCCCAATTATTCCGGAACAGGATATTGGGTGACATTTGACATCTGACACTCAAACATCGGTTGAATGACCTTGTCCAGAGAAAGGTTTAACAGTGAAGACAAAGGGAGTCCGAGGGTACCTTAGTATCACCAGGATATGACACGTATTAATCAATTTTGAGACAAAAGGTGTCAATTGACAATAATGCAATCACAATCACAACGGTCCCCAGTCCCAGTGCCAGTCGTCAGGGAAGATAAGATTACCCATGCATGCATCATTTGTTCTGGATTATTTTGACTCTAGATTTAAATCCCAGTGTATTCTCACCGTGTCCAAGTGGTTGACCTTGTTGTTGACCTGACCTGCCGCAATGAATGCAGGCAGAATGACAATTTGACCACTTGACGAGGTGACGATGAATGAGGGCACAATGGAAAATCAGATGAGGAGCTGAGAGGGGAGAGGCGGGGCAAACACACGGTCGGCGACGCCCATTTTTTTTTACTGCCGTGCAAACAGAACAGGAACAGGAGGAACTTTTCCTTGGTGAGATTTTGTTATTGCGTGATTCATCGTCATTCTTCCTTCCTCGGAAGGCGTTTGACGTCAGTAATCAGCTTCAGTTTCATGATAATTGTTTACAGTTGACAATGAGTCACAGGCAGTAGGTCAAGAGTTCACACAAGGGATGCTAATCATAAACCCCTCCCTGCCCCTCAGCCCTTTGTTTATGAGAAGACCCAATGGCCTAGGGGAAGGTACAATCGGGCCGTATGACATTATGAAATGCTTTTATTTCAATGCAATCCCAAAGTAGAGTGACATTTGACCTCTGTGACATGCCAGTGACCACTCGTTATATGAACATGTCACAAAAATCCAAAATGAATGGGACTGCCCAGATGTGTCGCTTGTGGCCATTCTCAAAATAAACTCGGCGTCGCGTCGCCGTATCGCTTCGCTTTTTTTTTGTTTTCAAAAAAGAAAGGGAAGTTTTTGGTTGCATTCTTTCCATTCCAAGGACTCATTTTCCCTGCCCTTATTTTCAATTACTACACCAGAAATAACCACTTTACAGGTCAACTGAGGTCACGGAACTACGTATCATCAAGTCCACTAAGAGGTCAAGAAGAAGGAAACCTACTTTGGCTTAACTGTTCCAATTAACCTTTAGATTGACATCTGCAGTCTCTTTGTTAATAAAACGTATGTTAATAATGAATTGAATAATAATGTATAACCTTTACGTTAAAGTTATGTTGTTTTAGTTTAGATTTGTTACCTTGCTCAAGCATAAAGGTCAAACATGAACGTTGAAGAGTTTCGGATGGCCAACCACCCGAACCCTTTGCTGTATCCAAGCGTAAGTAAACTAGGCCAAGGTCGTAAACTATAAACTAAATGTATACTTGGGGTGCAGAGAAGGCAGGTGTAGTTTATTATTATTAATGTTTAATTGCTTTGTTTACTTAATACAGATCCTGAAAGAATTGTTCAAGCATTTGGGTGTAAAAGAGCTGAAGCAGTGTCGCTATGTTTGTCGGGACTGGGAGGCAGAAGCGTACCGAGCGATGAGAGGAAGGACCCAGATCCCGATGAAAAGTTACATCCAGATCAGGAGCTATATGAACTTGGAAGTCGCCAGGAAGGATTTTTGTGACTCCTTCATTCTCAACCCGGGACTCAACATTGAAACCCCACTGACTTCCAAACTGTTTCACGATTTCGGTGCAAACATCAGGTCACTGTCACTTCAGAAAGCAAAATGGCGTGACCCCCAGCTAACGACACTCCTGTTTGACAAACTACCGAGTTTACAAGAACTAACGATTGATTGCATTGTTCCAAAACCGAATGCAAAGGGTCAATTTCTGTACGCTGAAGACAGTTCAGGGAACCGGAGGATTCTGCCGAAATTGAAATATTTAAGTCTGAATGCCACGGCGTGGGAGACAGTGGATGTTTCACCTTCGACGACAATCAAATCCTTCCTCAGTGACTGGTTCACAGTTGCCCCTAACCTGGAGAAAGTTGCTTGTCCACGGAGGGAGACCAATTACCACCCACTGGAATTTCTGTTTCCACTTGATGTTGCTCACATTGCAACGTTCATCAACGGAGAAGTCGTTGATGCTCTGGATGAGCTGAGCGGTCTCGGTTTCGAAGCAAATACAAGACGGGTTTTGTTCGATGCCCTCGTCAGCTCGGACGGACGAACTCCGAAATTGAAGAATTTGGGAGAAATCGACATCAACATGATCCTCCGTGACGAGCATGTTCGAAAACTCATCAGCCGAGGCTACGCATTGAAGACGATGGAAATGATCGTGACGCAATCCGTCACTATAAATAATCTCCATATTCTCCTCAAACTGATTTCCCAAACTCTTACAAACTTGAACCTCCGCTATCTCCGACGCTCCAGTTGCAGCCAAACTTTCCCAAGTGCAATTTACTTGAAGAACCTCACACAGCTGACCTTAACTGGTTACAGAGGAACATTCTTATTCCTACGACACTTTCAGAATCTGGAGAAACTTGTCATAATCAAAATTCCATCATTGGCAACTTCATTCCCAAGGAGTGACATGGACTATCAGAAGCCACTTCTGAAATTGAAGACGCTGGAAATCTACGAAGAAGAAGCCAGCAGCGGTCTCGGGGTTCGGCAATTGTTCATTTTGTCATTTCCACGGATTTTCCCAAATCTCCTTCGCCTTCGGATGGACTACATCTGTGATGCCTCTCTCAGAGCCATTTATGACGTGCTTCCAAATCTCAAGGAGCTAATAGCTAAAAACGGAAAATTCACTGGTAAGTCCGGTGTCAATGTCCAAGAAAACAGTTGTTTTTATATGGATTAAATGCAATTTCCTTCACTTTCAGATCAGGGTATAACCGGAATTCGGTGCAAGCAAGTGAGCCATCCGGCACTCGACGGGAAACCGCAGCTACTTACAATGTTTCCCTCGATTGAGATTCTGAAAAGTAAGGTTATAGGGCAGGGTCATTCCTGGTCTGAATATTACCCCTAAATGGTATTAATTTTCACATCCAGATCTGACTGTATTGGATTTGCATTCCAAACAACTCACAGACTGGAGTATCATCGGTGGCATCGGTAATTGCAAACGGTTGAAGAAGTTGACATTAATGTCATACGGGGTAAGCATAAATTACAACTTTCTTTGTTCCTTGAATTTGCTGATTAATTAAGTGAACTGTGTATAATTAGATTACTGATGCGGGTTTGATCCATATCGCTGACCACCTGAATTTGGAGTATCTCAAAACGGAGTTTTGTTATCAGCTAACGACCGACGTTGTGGACTATGTGAACGAGAAAATGGGTGGGATGGAGGTGTCCATCAACGAGTACGAAGGACCTATGAATGCAATGGAAATGTGGAAGTTTCTAAAACGAAACAACAATATGCGAATTCCCGTGGCTCGGATGTCAAACAGGGCTATTCAGGATTGCAAAAATTCTCTGCTCATTAACGACTGTCAGCCATCCACATCCGCTGCAGCGGCTGCAGCCTACCGTCGCCACTAAAGTGAAAAACCGTAACTGTAAAACTTGATATCGATTCCCTCAGGATTTCCCCTTTTTGTGTCAAACTAATACCGAGATTTTCTACCTCCGTTAAATATTGAGAATATGAGTTCCAAGCTGTCGTCCTTGAGTGTGGTAACGATAATTACCCTTAACGCTAATCTCACCAGTTAAACTCTCGTTCAAGAGAGTAAAAAAGATAAGTTAATGATCTAATTAAGCTTCAAATGCTAAATGAATTATTTCCTGTGTGTACTGCATTCTTAAAAACCGTGTTCAGTTAGGATTTTGAAGTCAAAGACTTCTCGCCTTTGTAAGGAAACAAGCGTTTTTAGGTTCGCAAAAGGTTTCATTCTTGTAGTGAACTATTTGTAAAACATTCTATTTATTGTCCATAATTACACAGTTACACAGTACACATACTTTTTTGGATCAAAAGGTCACCAAGGTCAAAAATTTATTTTCGATGCTAATTCGGAGTTTCAGGGTAGAACAATTCCAGTCACTTCCGCTCCTCCTATTTTTAATTCCATTCACATTTGGAATTGGGAATGACACAGTGGGGTCAAATCAGGTAAATCAGGTCCCAAAAGTTCATTTTTAGAAAATCCTAATTGCTTTATTTTTATCCAGACAGAGAAACTGGTGCTTTCGATTTACTATGAAACTTTGTGTCCCTATTCTATCCAGTTCTTCCGGGAGCAGCTCATCCCTGTTTGGGAAAAACTGGGTCACGACTACCTTGACCTTCGATTCATTCCATATGGAAATGCTCATGTATTGCCTTTAGATTAATAATTGATTAATGATTTAAAAATTATTGATTTCTCCTTTTCTCCAGACTTTCTTCAAGCCTGGACTCATCGTGACAGGATGCCAACATGGGGAAATGGAGTGCTTCGCAAACAAAGCTAGCCAATTGGATATGGTTTTTGTTAGCTTTTTTTAATTGATTTATTTTCCAGGTTCACAGTTGTGTGCTAGAGTACTTGGACAAGGACGCTGCTCGAGACTTTATATTCTGCTCGATGAACAAATCGGGAGTGACCCCTCCTCAAGCTATTCCCAGTTGCTCATCAGTCCTTCCTCCTGAGGTCAATTTCACAACTGACATTATGGAAGCATGTGTGGGTGGAATCGCTGGAGGCTTGGCTCTGGCCTTGAAGGGACTCCAGTCCCTTGACTTTGTAACCGAGGGTGTTCCAAGCCTCGCTTGTAACGGCGTCCTTGTCGAGAGTGACGACGCTTTCGACAACTTGCTGGCCTACATTTGTAACATCTTGCCAAACCCCCCGAGGAAACAACCACAAGTTGGATTTCAATTACCGCAAGCATGTAAATGACCCTTGTTGAACTCTAGTGTCATTTTATCCAGAAAAATAAAAACCATGCAATTTAGTGACTGTGGGTGGAAATCATCGTCCTAGCAAAGGCACTGTTTGTTGGGAGCATTTCTGGCCATTTTTTACGATAAAATTTAAATCGTTGATTAATTTAAGTCCAAAATTCCAGTATGGTTCCAGCCACCATGAAGAAAACATCTCTAGCCAAGAAGCAGGTAATTTCGATTTAAGTTTAAATTGTGGACATTATTTTGTGCTTTTGACTCCAGTTCAACGAGACCCTGGCCGATGACCTCTCAGGGACAACTCACTTCACCTCTGATGAGGTCCGTGACCTTAGTAAAAATGAAAAATATCTAAAATTCCCTAATTCCAGATCAAAAGTATTCTCCATCATTTCGATGCCCTGACGAGTATTGGGAAACTTGACCGCCTTCGGTTCCGTGAGTTCCTTCATTCCACCTTTGAGCTCACCGAAGACCTCATGCTGGACTTCCTTTTCCGGTAAAGCTCAGAATTCCACTGTGGATTCTCCCAAGGGATTAACATTTAACAGACATTTGACATTTCCAGTGCATTTGACCGGAATGGAGACGGAATGGTAAAAAACGTTTTAAAAATGACTCCATTTTTACATTTTAAAAAAAAATGTCTCCGTTTGTTTTAGGTTGACCAGAAGGAATTTGTCATCGGCCTTTCCATCATGATTCGTGGAGACTCTGACGAGATGACGGAATTCTGCTACTTTGTCTATGTACGGTGAATAAGTTTTTACCAAACTGGCATTTGTTAACAATTTGTCCCTTTAGGATATGAACGGTGATCGCTCATTGGCTCGGGAAGAACTGCACCAGTGTCTCCGAGGCTGCTTGGTCGCTGGCTATGGCCTTGAACCGGATGAAATCGAAGACGCTGAGCGAGATATTGTTGAGCTGGCTTTGAAGAAGTTGGATGTAAACCACGACGGTCAAATTACATTCGATGACTTCCAGAACGCGGTGAAGATTGATCCACTCCTTGTCCAGGCCTGTGGCCCTTGCATCCCAACTGAAAAGTGTCTCGCTCGATTCCTTTTCACGGTTAGCTGGGAGTACCGTGGCTACACTTCAGCCCTCCTCAACAGTAAGATTTCATTATGAACTTCTCAAAAGAACAAACTGAAGATTGATTTGATTTGCAGACGCTGGAGGGTCAATTCCACGATCAAAATCCAGAATGGTTTCACGCCGGAGTTCATCGGTTGGTGGTGCGAACAAATCCCAGTAATAGGGATCAAAATTTACCTTCAAAATACTTTCAAAATACTTTCAAAATTTCTTAAAAACTGGTTCAAAATTGCAGGTAAATAAAATTCAAGGCTTTCTATAATTCATTACTCCTTGTAGGCATTATTAAGGATTACTTTGAACAATTGGTATACAGAAGGAGGGAATTAATTTAGTGTACAAAGTGCAACACCAACTGGTTTCGACTCTGACTCTGACCTTCTACGATTCTAAACATTTAAAATTAAATCCATACAAAAAGGTCTCTAAAATTAATTGGAAACTGAAAAACTTTTCAAAAATACATTAATAGGGAGCTTATTAAAAAATGAGATGAAATGTCGGGGTTTTGTCCTGCTCAAACCCTGCTACTCGCTGCTTCGAAGAAGAGTCGCAAATTATGTCCTGCTTTCCCTACCGGGGAGTCATCCTCATTAAAGGTCAAGCAATTATCAAAGATCAATCGGATATCACCCAGGAACTCCGCTTTCGTCTTGTAGGTTGTCATCTTTGCACGGATCGAGGCCAAATCCATTGGACTCTTGATGATCTGCGTGTATGTAAAAAAAGAATTAGAAGCACTAGTTCAAAATGATTAATTAAGTGTAAAATTATTACACTTGCCTTCTTGTAAGTTGGAAACTGGCGAGTATTCACTGGTTCAAGGAATGGCCATGCATCCTCATGTCGACTCAAATCATCCAATAATTTCTCACACCAAACCATCTCGGACTTGGTTTTCTTTGTAGACTTTTTGCTCGGGCCAGCCGCTCCGTCGGATTCGGATTTCCGTTTCTTCGTCGGGGTCTTGTGGTCAGGGCAGTACCAGCGCCCACGGGGAACCTGGAATTGAAACAAGATCGAAACATTATTTCTAAATGAAGGATTCCAATTTTTTTATTTATAAATTACAGCTTTGCCTGTAAGGTTTTCGCATACCTTTTGCAACTGTGGTTGAATACAATCAAGGTGGTAAGCCTTGTTGGCACATTTGTCACAAGAAATGATCTTCCCGTGCTCCGCACCTTTCCCACAGACAATGCAGCCTTTGATCCCTGTAGCTTTATTGATACACTCCCAGCAGAACCAATCTCCGTCAGGAATTGTTTCCAAAGGAGGCTTGAAGCAGTACGTGTGGTAACCTCTGTCACAGGCGTCGCACAACAGGAGCTTGTCTTCATGGTCTCCGCCCTTGCACAATTGACAACTAGCCTGGAAGAAGAAAAAAGTTTTAAATCACTGCCAGAATTGATTCAATTTTTGCTTACTTTCATAACAGATTTGTCCCAGGCAATGGAAGTGTCTAGAGAATAAACGGCCATAGATAGGACAGCTGGGGTCGTCGCACGACTAATGGCCTCTCTCCAGTGCACCAAAGCTCTAGAAACATAGCCAATACGGAATACAGTCATTGCAACAACTGTCATTGGTCCATTGTCATAAGTGGATTCAAGTACTAACTTTGAGCCGACGTAGATGTCTGTCCCTCCTTCGGCAACATTTGCGAGGAGGTTCAAATCATTAGCAGACTTCCCAAGTGGTGGTTTCAAGTACCTCCGCTCAATGGCGGCTTCGAGTGCGAGCAACCTCTCCTTTACTAATTCGATAATGTCATGTTCACTGAGATCCTGCGAAGGTCTGGCTGGAATTTGCCATCCCTTGACTTGAAGACTTGCAGAGGCCACTCGTTCCTATAAATCAGTTGATGCTGTTAAAATAGATTCAATGGATTAAATTATCTTTACCTCAAGCGTCTCCATTGCTTCCAGGAGTTGGAGATGAACTTTGTACGCTAATTCTGGATCCCAACCACCGGCTGGAGAATGGACGTTCATTGGAATCTCCTCATCTTCAAATTCATCCTCAACCAAGGACGGTGGGGAAGTTATACTGGACAAGGCAACCTGAAAAACATCAAGATATTAATTCAAGTTATAAACTTACAATGATTTCCATACCTTTAAGGCAGTTTCTCGAATCCCATTTGGACATAAATCCTGTATGAATTCATCCACGTTGTTTTCCAATTTCCACCAAGAGTCCCAACATTTGGGCTCGATTGCAGAGATCAAGCTGTCGTCTTCACGTTTATCATCTTCATCCTTGACGGCAACTTCCTTTACTTTCCCACTGCAGCCTTCACGAGGAGCAAAACTGAAGATGTTAATACAGGCATCAGGCGTCTCTGGAACTTCAGCTGGTTGCTTATCTTCTTCCTCCTTTGGAATAAGTTCGGGCTCACCAGTCTCTTTGGTTTGGAATTTGAGAGTCACACGAGCCTTGAGTTCATCAAATTCTCCACTAGCTCCGCCTTCGATGTAAATCCCTCCTGCAGCAGGGAGATTCCAGTATCTTCGTCTATAGCGATCTTGCCCAAGACACGGGCTTCGGATGACTCTCATTGAACTGGTCTGGAGATGCTTCAACTTGTCGGATGATCTTTGGAGTGCATTCATCTTCTGTCTAATCTCGTCAACGGAAAGCTTTGCATCGGAATCGGATTCTTCCGAACTGGAACTGGATGAGAGGAATGATGCATCATCATCTGCTGGCATGAGCTTCATGTCAATTTTAGAAGTATCTTCAGTGTCAGTGGCACTTGGGATGTTTTTTGAGTCAGTGTCATTAATAGAACTGTCAATAGGCTCAAATGGAGGACTCATTTTCTTATGATTGGAATTATTAGAGTCCGTAGTGTCAAGAGGCAGGGCCTTTGGTGTCATTTTCTTCTCAAGTTCCTTCACTTGTTCTTGTTCTGACTTGATAATCCCACTGTCTTCAACCTCCATTGGCTCTGGACCAGCTTCTTCCCCGGACAGTTCTTTCTTGACAAGTTTTTCATCTAATTCTTCCTTCATCAATGTTCCATTAGAGTAGCCAGAGTTACTCTCTTCCCCAACTGCGTTTGGGATTTTCTTTTCCTTGTCCAACTCAAGGATTTCTTCCTTTACGGACACCACTTTTGACTCTACTTCTTCATCTTCTTCCTCTTCGTCAATTCTATCGTTTTCAGCCGCTACGGCTGCAACAGTCTTCCTAGCACATAGCAGGCGTAAGCGTCGTACTTTAATTTCATTCTGCTGCCTCTCTTTTCGGGATGAGTGAGCAGACTCAGTTGAGGTTTCCAAGTGCTTCAAAACTGCCTTGTTCTGGAGTAAGAGATCACAGATAAAAGAGATAATACTGGACTTTCGGGTGGGAGATAGGGCAAGGAATGGAGCTTCATTCAACCATTCTGAGAATTTGGCAGCTTCTGGTTCAGAGTCACAAACGGCAGATAAATAAAGTCTAGAAATCCAATATACAAAATGCATCAGTACAAATAGGTTCTTTGTGAGATGGTTGACAGTTTTCTGAAGGTTTACCTTAGAACTTCGGACAGACTGCCAAACGTAATATCAGCTTGCTTGAGAGTTTGACCAAATGCAGTCATGTGCTTGTTTGGATTTGGCATCCCAGGATCTGTCAAACATGAAGTGTTAAGTAAGTCCATTTGTGTGGTGGTATTGATTGACCCACCTTCGACTGCACAGACGAGCAAATGACTGAGGACACTCAAGAGTTCCTCCTCATTTTCATCAATGTGCAGGAGAGCTTTTTGCAAACTACTCAAAGTCGGGAGGCTCTCCATGTCAAATCCGAGCGTGTTTCCAAAAGTATGGAGGAATTCGTAAATGTGAAGCATGTTTGCAAATGCTTGTGGACTCAGGTGGAGTCCTTTGATATCCTCCAAATCCTTCAGTTTCTTCTCTGCTAAAACTTCATCTACTTCTAGTGGCTCAGATTTAACTTCTTCTTGCTGGTTCTCTGCTCGCTTCTTCAGCTTCCGCTCTTGCTGCATCTTGTATCGACGCCGAGAGCGGCGAAAGAGTTCTAGCGCTGTAAAAATAAAAAATAAAAATCTAGTTCTAGATCTTATGACAAATTGGAACAAATTCTTGAAGTCCAATGAAGGATCAATTACCTCGAACCAATCCTGCGTGTTCCTTTTTCCGTTCTCGTTCACCTTTGACGCGTTCCTCTTCTTTCTTATTTTGTCGAGCTTCCTCTTTGAGCCAATTGGCCAATTCGTTACTTGTTAATTTCAGCAAGTTCCCTTCTTCGCCAGGTAGCAAGAAATCACCAATCAGAAGCTTGCAGCTGAAGCTGTAGTTCTTGAGCCCATTGTTCCCAACTACTTTCTTGAGTTCCTGCATTGACTTGACGGTGACATTGTTTGGACTGATGTACGAAACTTCTCCGTTGAGCCCATGAGGTGACAAGCCCTTCAAAAGAGTCTCGCGTCTCCATCCATTTGTCAGCGGTGCATTCAAGTCCGGTTCTGCCTTTGGTTTTGGTTGTGGAATGTTGAGTTCAGTTGTATTGAGCCACGGTCGATGGGGCGGTGTGCTTGAGGTTGGCATCACTTTCTCCGGAGTTGATCGTTGTGACTGGAGTTGTCCACCGTGTGTCATCATCAGTGGAGACGAATTCCTGTCTGAGTTACGACCACCGCTGCCGGAACTAGCGGAAGCTGAGCTCTTGCTGTCCAATTTCATTGGCTTATCATTCATTTGGAAATGGTCATCTTTTCTTTCATTATTGGAGCGATTTGGTTTATGGTGATCGAGGCGTTCTGACTTTGGTAGAATTTCGACATTTCCACTCAAGGAACTCCCACCTGCGGCACGACTTTGCTGAAGTAGACTGGCGACAGTTGACTTCCTTTTCACTTTCTCACCCTTCACTAAACCCAGTTGTGGGGACTTGGGCACTGTGTGTGAGTAGAGATTTGGATTGGACATGTGGGCTGGCTTCGGGACATAATCCGAAGGAAACCGCGGACATGTGAGTGAGTCTGGCTTTGAATGTGCGTGCGGAATTATTGTAACGGAAGAAGGGAGGTTGAGTGACTTGCTACTGTTTGAGGACTCTCCAATTTCTGTTCCAGCAGAAGCCGAGCTCAATGGTTGCTTCGGATTCCCTTTGGACAAATTCAAGGCCAAGGGCTGATGGTGATCCACACGAGATGAATTGGAATTGGAAACTTGTGGAAGTGCTTGTGAGGATGGAGCAGCACGGGAATTACTCATTGGCAAAAGCTGGACAGGAGCAATTGCTGCTGTTGAATGGGAACTGGCAGCGATTGCTGCTGCTGCAGCGGCAGCGCTGCTAGCTCCCCTTCCTCTGCCTCTAGGGGCCCTTGCAGCAGTAGCTCCGGTGTCTCGGTCATGTCTTCTGGAAGTACCTTGGGCTCCTCGGTGGTGCGTAGGAAGAGGAACGTTTGCATGTGCCGCTTCGGACTGTGCGTGAAGAGACTGCTTCCCTGTGGAAAAACAATCACAGAAATGGACGCATAAGAAATAAATCAATAACAAATGTCTTTCTAAAATTGGTAACTTGCCAGGTCTTCTTCGGTGCTCACCGTCACCACTGTGACGACCGCCACGGTGCGGAGGCTCACGTGGTTCATGATCACGGTCACGACTGGATGAGTTCCCAGCCCCAGGTGTGGAATTCCCACTTTGCAAATTCGGTACCATTTGCGCCGCCTGGATTCGACTCAAGTACTCCAGGTACCACCAAGCTGCTGGACCAGATGCATACTGCATTTGCATTTGTTGCTGCAGGAGAGCAAGCGGGTTTGACCCCGGGCCTGACATGCCACCAGAGGCAAGGAGGTTATGAGCCGCTGTCAAAAAACAAAAGGATTAATATCCACTCAATTGTGTCGCAACTACTGGGAATTAGAATTCAGGATGGAAATGCAATTAACGAGAATAATAAAAGTCAACAAGAGACACCATCGATCGAGAGATCATCATCATCGAGGTGAACAAACTTGAAATTCTTGAGATTAGATACAAAACTGATAAGGAAAGATGATTTGTAATGGAGGAGTGCTCTTTCAAGGACGATTTATACTTGAATCTCTTTAACTGCCTTCGCTGTAAGCATCTTTTACGAGCTCATGATGGTGTGTCACACGTTCCGATGAATCATCAGTCAGTTGACAAAAGACAATTGGGAAATGAAACTCTCCTGGAATGAAGAAAGTAATGGGTAGTTGTTGATTTATTGATTTGACCCACCCTCTAAATGGGTCAAATCAAATAGTAAAATCCCATCAACAATCACAATCTAATGCCCATAAATCTCCACTGATTCCAGAGACTAAACTGATTCCAGGACTAAAACTTCCATGAAATCTAGGAAAGGAAACGATGACTTTACGACACAGGAAGTAAAGACTTCAAAGGAAATCAACTGTGAATTTAAAGGTATTCTAAAGCCTCAAAACTGAAAGAAAGTTGAGCGGTGTAGCGGAATGTCAAAAGCGGAAGCATCTTAACAGCAAACATTCCATTTTGTCGTTGAATCGTAAAACTAGTGAAAGTGACGCGCCAGAAGAGTATAAAGCGTCCAAAGCTATCCCTTCCACAGCTGATCCTTGTCATGATGATCCTAATTCTGTTGAATTTAGACTAATTAAGTCTTAATTTAGTTAGTATATTGTTTACCAAAGAGTTCTGCCAGATTTGGTTCTTGAGCCATGGCTGTATTGAGTGTTTGGTTGTTTGTTGATGATGTTGCGGTTGTCTTTTTCCCTCCAGGCCCCATGTCACTGCTCCCCGCCTTCCTGTCCATGTCACTGGAGTGTGAACTCTGTCCTTTTGGTCAGTGTTGATTGTTTGATTCCATAGGTTCTTCTTGTATCCTTTTAAGATGGAGTCAGGGCAGTCCTTGTCTTGTTTCTTTGTGGTGTGAGTCGAGTAGGGAGTGAGTGAACTGTCTCTTGATGATATAATGGGCACACGGGAGTCGGTCTATCGCCACCACCAACGTCCTCCTTATAGTCCTCCGTTGGCACTGGTACCTTTGGCCACAGTACAGAGATGCCCACGAACAAACTACCCACCAGCACTAGGAATAAAAACGGAAAAAGACAAACACATAGTCAGAGGGCCAAGATCATTACACAAAATAAGAAGAGCAGAACATACCCAGAAAGAGTCCGACTTTCGGGGAGGCCGTAGATGGAGATTGGAGACAAGGAACACACAAATAAAAGAACGAGCTAGGCTGATTATTGATCTGCTCAAACCCTTACTTCGGATCAGCGAAAAAACAGGGAGGCTCATTAGGATTTTCGGAGTGTCACCGGGCACTTTACAATCCCATTCCATGTCCACACTAACCACCACCGTCCTGCATCCCTGAAAACTTAACACAGTGTATACAAATCATGACATAAACATGACCTCAAGACCTGGATTCACTTGTCACTTGTCCAATCCCTTCTTATCTGATGTATAAGCAATTACAACAACTTTCCTGACACTTGACCTGTCATTTGAAAGGCTGTTGACTCCTTTTAGACATTGGAAAATCCCCTTCCCTATTGTCTCTGGAAACAATGTAAATTCCGAGAACTTTATAAATTACCTTCCTTATGCCTGTAAATGACCTTTTTCTTCAATTTAACGATTGAGACATAAAACTTCGAGTAGAAAGTTGGCCAGAGAGCTTCAAGGTATCCTTAGAAGGTAACTGGAGGTGGATTGAAACAGAAGCAAAGCACTGAACCAGGTTTTTCAGTATCGTCAGGAAGGTCAACAGTTTACTGTGTCAAGGGCGCCAAGTTTTCCCACACACGTACGCACTATTTACGCAGACTCGCCTCAGGCAGGGGTGGTGGACGATCGTAGATAAATCGTAAGTTTGAGTTCGTTGACCATTCGTTGAGCATTGACAGGGTTGACATGGATTGTATTTAGTGACATGACCCTGTCACCTGCACCTGTTGGCTTTGTTATTGTCATCATAGGCCGACGCCGCGCCGGTCAATAATCATTCGGAAACTGACTTCCTTCTTCCGTTGACCTTGAAGGTGACTTACTCATGCCCTCGAGGTTATCCTGGTCATGAGATTAGTGTCCATAGATCCCGTGGTCCATCCCGATTCGTGAGAACTTGGGTTTGAGTCAAAAGGGCGAGGGGTCATGTCATTAATTTCTGTTTGTTTATAATCGCCTATGTGCCTCTGCGCCTCTGTTTTTTTCCACCTCCACCACCCTCCTTTTTCCTCATTGAAAGTCAGTCCGCTTTGTAGCCTTGTGTCGTCTGGTCCTCGTTTTCTTCACTCTTGAGCTCATCCCAATTAATAATTAACTTTACTTGCTCCTGCTGCACAATCATAACATCATACAGAGGTCAGAGGTCACATCATCTGTAGACGGAACACGTAAGTCCCATCTTATGTAACCAATTGACATAAAAAAACCGAATCAGGTGACGAAATGAACATGAAGAGTTGCACTGTTTTTTATACACATGAAAAGATTACAGTTTGCAGCGCAGCGGTTTAGATTTTAGTTAATCGCAAGTTATCAGGCTTCCTGCCCTACTCTCTATACACCCTCTCGAGCATCCATTAATTCGGTACCTATAGTTTATCATTCAATACAGTTAAACCACAATAATGTACTGTATTATGTACTGGAAAATCAGAGGTTTAATTGAATGAGGCTGGCGCTGCGGTTAGTAGTTTTAAAAAAATCGTTATTGTTTTCAGGTTCAGTGGCCACAGCTAATCTGGAATTCAGTAGGCGAGCAGCTGTAAGCTGAGGAATTAGCATGAGGAAGCGATATCCGAATCCACTCCTTGTTCCAAACGTAAGTTTATTTGGAAGGTACGTTTGGAAGGGTGGTTGTAAATGTTTTTTTTTTGATTTTGCAGATCCTAGCGGAGGTTTTTGACTATTTGCCGGTGGCGTCGGTCAAGGGTTGCCGTACTGTATGTCGTACATGGGCGGAAGAAGGATCTGTAATTATACGAAGACGCCGCTGCAAATTCCACTTGACAACTGTGGATGCAGTGAAGGATGTGTTGAAGAATGGGGAGAATCGGGGAAACTTGAGTTTGAAAATAGGAGAACAGTTCAAGAAGCGAAGCCCAGTGATCTTGACCCTGTTCAAAAAGCTTGGTGAGAATATCGTGTCACTGGACTTGGTCCATGACTCTTGGACAAGTCTGGTATCCCTCCGGAAATTCCTGGCGCAGCATGTTCCGAATGTTGAGAGCTTGACTCTAGCTTTGAAGCCACCAGAAGGGGGTTATGGACAAATCCCGACATGGAATAAGGAGAACCCAGCTCACAAATTGCACTGCCTGAGGAAGTTGAAATCTCTCCATTTAGTCGTCGACTACACTCAATATTGGTCATTCAATGAGCAGGAGTTGCTCAAACCTTTTCTCCGTCATTTGCTTTGTGGGATGCCAAACTTGGAGCGCATCTCTTGTCCACGCTATCCAGAAAACTTCATCGAAACCTTTCAGTATGAAGTACAAATCTTGTTCCGGGAATCGCCAAATCTTCGTCCATTGCTCTGTCTCCTCAGCGAAGATTCTGGTCCTTGCCTGCCAAATTTGAAGCACCTGGACGTTCCACTCAAGTTCTGGGCCAACATCCCAAGTCTTCAAGAGCGAAACTATCCTCTAGAAACATTTGATTGGTTCATCGGGTTGGAAGTTAAATTAGAAGAGGTCCAAAACCTGCTTTCAAGTCTAGCTGGCACCTTGAAGACACTTTCTCTGGATTTAACAACGGCCGGGAAGTTCCTGCGAGAGGTCGGGTATGAACCAAGCCGCAGTTTCGACTGTCTACAGGGTTTCCAGAAGTTGGAATCCCTGAGTCTTCGTTCTTTCAAGGGTTCCGTGGGATTCATCCTTAAAATCCCAGCACTCAAGCACTTGACCCTCACAAAGTCAAGGAAGTTGTCAGCTGCTTTCGAAGCTGCAACCTTCACTGGACGTGTCAAGTATCGTTCACTTCTTTCTCTTGTCGTTGACCAACACAGTCCAAAAGACGCCGTGGATGCAGTGACTTTGAAGCGGATTGGGAAGGCTTTCCCAAATCTGAAGAAGCTTGACATCAGATTCCTATCAAACGACGCGCTCCACAGCATTTACGTAAACTTTCCAAATCTGGAAGAACTGGTGGCGATGGATGGGATTTTCCATGACTATGGCGTCACTGGATGTCCGTCAGACAACATGAAAATCATGCCATACAACAACGTTGGTTCTTCTAAAATCCTTCTTGGTGGCGAATGTCGATCTGGAAACTATATATCATCTCTCACAAGTAACTGTTTAAATGTCTCCCAAAACCAACCACTTGTTTTAAAAACTTTCTTTCTTGCTTTCAGAGCTGCAAAAGCTGTCACTAGGTTCGAAGTACATCTCTGGGAAAAGTGCCTTCTTTGGTTTCCTGCTGTGTCCAAGTTTAACCAGCTTGACCATCATGGGCTACGGGGTATAAAAATGAAATCCTTTCTCCATTAAATTGTCATTAATTTCCACTTTTTTCCTTTTCAGTTCTCAAACGAGAGCCTACAAAACATTGCCTGCACCCTCAACCTATGCCAGTTTAAAACAATCTTCTGCAATCGACTGACCTTAGAAGGGGCTGATTACGTCAGGCGGAAACTGGATCGATGTGACCTGAGTCTCAACGCACTCCAACCACCGCTCAATGGCCTCGATATCTACCGTCTTGGCCTCTTTCAGAGCGGTACAATCCCCATCAGGAAGCGAACTGCAGCCGAATTAAATTGGGCCGATGGAGAAGTACTGAAGCGACGTCGTCCTCGGATTGTCGTCCCGCCACCACGACCTCGCAAACCCCGTCGTCGCAACCCCCGTCCATCAGACCAACCAAACTAAAGTAAAATTGGTTGTGACACATCCAAAAACTTGTCAAATTAATTACATTATTTTCCAGTTATGTCCAGAAGCTAAGTTTTTCAGTAATATCTTAAGTAATTATGATTTGGATCATTTTCTCACAAGTATTGTCATTTTGTGTACCCAAATTATAATATACCTTTAGATTCTTAGTTTCAAAAGGGGTAATAATGAATTATACAAGTGTTTAAGTGATACTTAAATCCATCTCTGTTTCAGTTTAAAGACAAACTACAACCAGCACGAGGCGGTATTTGGATAATAATTAGGTTTTACCTGTTTAGCAATTAAACTTATTTTCAGAAAATGCTATTAATCCCTCTCTAGAAGCTAAATTCAAATAAATACAACAGTGTACTGGAAAACATTTTTTTAAAAATGAATTGAATTTCTTAAAAAAAAAATGAATTTTTATTAAATGTTAAAACAGAAATGAGGAAGATTCAACCTGTCCTTTCTCGTTTCTAAATTGTTGACATTTTTGACATTTTTTTGATTGGCTTGCAATCAGTGCAGTGAAATTGAGAGTGAGATTAAGAAATGAATTCCAAAACACACGCGTTTCGATGCTTCTTTTCGTTGTCTCTGAAAGGAGGTTTTTGACGGGGACTTTGAGCACCTGAGAAAGGCTTAAAAGGGACAAAGGGAGCCAGTGGGAGGGACGAACTGCGTGTGTTTTAGAATTCCGAAAGAATGTTTACATGCAGGGTGCATGGGGGGTGTGAATAATTCTCAATTCCCCAAAACCCTTCTTCCTTTCTCACCTCTCAAAACAGCTCAGTTCGGAAATTGATCTTGTTGGCCAACCTCCATCTTGTAATCTCCATTAATCCAGATAGTCATCATCATCACGTAATTAAATGAGAGACTGACTCTGCTCCAAATTGACCTCTGGTTCATTACCCACTGCGTCTACCTACAACATCAAAACAAGGTAAGCCTCATTCTGAGTAAAGGTCACAGGGTCCTTAGGCATAAGGCTTAGGCCTAAACACCTAAGGCAAGGTCTGTTAAACTTAAGGTTATAAGGGGTCTTAAGGTTGTTCTTAGGAAATGGGTATTCTGGGTTAGCTGTCATTACCCTTCTTTAGAAGGAGGAGACAAAGAATTTAGAAGGAGATTAGTAAAAGTATTCTTTTGTTTACAGCTAATCCGGCATTTGGAAATCCGATTGACAATTGACAGGAAATGGATCCACTGATGTCACAAATGGAAATAGTAGTGGATGGGGAGAGCTGGTTTGTTGGAAGTAAGTAACTAATGTGCTTTTTAAAATGTTCTTGCGGCTGCTAATTTGGGCGAGGTAATCATTGGTTCTTTTTTTGTTGTAAAGGGAGTCTATTTGAAATGATGGATGAAGACGATGTGACATCAAATTCGGACCTTCCTAGCAGTGAAGCGAATATTGACTTGGATCTGATCAGGTTTCTGGAGACGGAAGAAGTCGGTTCGTCAATGGAACCAAAGCTGAGTGAAGACGAGGTGGTCCTCATGGAGGGTGGAGTAATGCATCCGGCGCTTGCAGAGCTGGTTAACGGGGATTTGGACTCATTTGTGGCCGCAATCTTGGGCGAAGGGGAACTGGCACCAGTGGAAGAGAATCCTGGACCAGTGGAAGGGAATCCTGGACCAGTGGAAGAGAATGCTGAACCAGTGGAAGGGAATCCTGGACCAGTTGAAGAGAATCCAGGACCAGTGGAAGAGAATCCTGAACCAGTGGAAGAGTATCCAGTTGGGGGCGTGGTGATTCTTGTGCAGGAAACGGCTCGTGCTAGCCGTAGGAAGAGCCCAATGGCCTCTCGCAACATTGACGACGACTCACAAGTCGCTTTGCCTCTTGTTGCAAAACAAGAAACGTCAGTTGATGACCAGGAGACACCAGCTGCAGGAAAGAACAGAAAACGCCCTGCTGAGGTGAAGAAGTACCGCCCAAAGAAGCCGAAGATGCATGAGCTTGACCCTGAACTTCATCCCGAGGCGAAAGGAGCCGTGTACTCCTACCAGAAGCGCTTGTCAAAGGTAATTTGTTTAATTAGTATTTTATCCGTGTGTTACTAATTTCTTTTTGGGTTTTCAGAAGCAAGAACTCCAGGACGCTCGCAATGAACTGGCTGCTGCTAACCGGAGGATTGAGCAACTGGCTCATGACAAGGAGCGAATGCGTCAATCTGCCATTTTCCGGAACTCCATCCTCTCTCAGCTCCTTGGCTTTCAGGACCAAAACGGTATGTTCAATTCATAATTTTTCGCTACCTCCACTATCCAAGTCCAGAAGCATCCTCTCATCGTTAAGTCAATGGTATGGTAATTCTCAACTGGATTAGCTCAGACTGTGCGGCATTCCTTTTTAAATTCTTAATTTTACCATATAATTTTCTCCGATTATTTGGTAAGCCTAATCAAGTTAGAAATTAGGAATTGGCCTTATTTCTACACTCAGGATTGACCGCAGTTTGAGCTAGAAGGGTAAAGATTGGATGAATTTGATCATCAGCTTGATTTGCTAATTGGTTTCCAACTCAGATTTTATGGTTCATGTGATTCTTTGAAGCAGAAGGATTTGTAACTTCATAAGTTCGGAGGAATTTGATGATTGGAAAAATCTCCTTGGCTAGAGATGTGGCGACGGAGTCTTGGAAGTAAACAAAGGTTGGTTGGTATCCAGCGACAGCTCCCGTTCCATCATATACGCAGCATCATCCCATCGAAGTCCTTTTCCTTTCCTCTGACTTCCTTTCGCTGTTGATTGTTGAACGAGAATGCACTAAAATGCTGTGTGGGATTCGACGACAGTTTCAATCCCTTCAACCACCACCGAACACAAGCTACCAGCTCCTAGCTTGGATTATAAGCTTTGGATCCCTTCCTCGGGGTCAGATTTCCTCTTGAACTCCCTGAAGTTGGTGTAGGGAGGGCCTTTTTTCTAACTCGCTTTCGGTTATGAATTATTACCATTTTGACCTTCGCTTCCACCCTTCAGTTGCAGCTGGTGTACACTTGTGAACACTTGTGAATACTTTGCTGGGTTTGGTTTTGTCGTGTCTCTTCTAGAGAGAGCGTCTTTAAGGCTTCCTCGTGTGGCTTTTGACCTTTGTTTTAACCACCGAGTATGAGTATGAGTATGGCACTTCCTTTTTTGTTCACTTTTAACCTTCCATCATCGTCTTTCCTTGTGTTTTAACTCTTCGGTTTTTAATGATGGGTATAAAATAAGGTATCAATGTATCAATTATGGTAAGACGTTGGTTTTCTTCCATTTTCGATAAAGTTTAACAGAGATCGAGATTATTGTTAACGATTGCATTTAGTTTATACAAACTAAAGCTATATATACTCAACAATCTTAGTTCATAAAGCATTAGGTTAACAATAATTTTAATTCCCATCTCGACCTCATATTTTTTCTATAAAAAATTTTGCTCTCATTTTACTAAAAATGGATTTTGATCAATGTTTTATCCATTTTGTTTAGAGCTCGACCTCTACATCGACAACTTGAAGATTCAACAAGAAGACCAAATGGACGGAAACTGAAATAATTGCTGATTACCCAAGCATCCTTCGAACCCAGCTACATTGTACATAAAACCGGGCAGGCAGGTGGAATAATCCTAGGGATTCTCATTCGCAAGGGGTCACAGTTTGGCCTCATTTGTTAAATGCTTGTAATCACAGCCCCGTGGTGTCATTACATTTATATTCTTTGCCTGGTGTCAGGATGCAATATGAAAAAAACGAAATAAAAACACAAAATCCTAGCATTCTAAAAGCTCAAGGGTGAAAGGTCAAAGTCAAAGTACATTTTGAGGGTCCAAAGGGCCCCTTTTAATCTCAGAAAAAAGGGATTTTTCCACACGTTGTTGCCACGTTTCGGAAAGGCTTTCTTTGGCTGAGGAGGAGGAGGAGGGAGGAGTTCATCGGGGGTTTGTTTGGGAGCGGAGCGGAGCCTGCATTTCAGCCAAGAAAAACGAAAAGGAAGTTTTCACATGAATTCTGCCTTTTGCCGAAGGTAGTTTACATTCTGTGGGTCATTCTGTTGGAACCACGTCGCTGGAGGTTGACCTTGTCCAAGGATTTGGGTCACTGTTCTGAACGGTCTTAACATCGTAACCTGTAACACTTTGCTCTTAATTTCTCCTGTGTTGACGTTATCACCGTTGTCCAGCTTGTCTTAAACATCGGTACACCAAGGATCGGGACTGTGGCAGCGGTGTGACAACACGTTGGATAGGTAACGTTTAATCAGGAGTATGTCGAGTTGATCATGAGCATGACTTTGTATGGTTCTAGGTCATTGGATATTGGTGGAGTAAAACTTGGTCCAGAAGATGATGATGGATGAAGGTATGTTTGAGCCGTTGGAGGCAGTGGAACCCATGCAAGAAGACCCGGTGGTCCAAAATGCGTATTTGGACGATGGGATGGAAGAAGTGGACATGAATATGAGAGTGGACCAGGAAGAAAACAGATCCATCCATCCCTTGTTCATTCCACATGTAAAATTGAACATTGACTATTACTGGTGGATTGACGTCTAATTGGTTCTTGTTGTTATCTTTGATGATTTTTAGGTCTTGGCAAAGGTCCTGGATTATGTGGACGTTGATGATTTGGTAAATTGCCGGAAGGTTTGTACAACTTGGAAAACTGAGAGCCGTGCTGTAATCCAAAGAAGATATGTGGTGAAGTTTAACAACTTGGAAGAGCTCAAGGCGTACATTCAGAACTTCAGGAACGTTCCGGCGACGGATTTTATTCATTCCATGTACCGCTTTTGCCAGATGACAAAGAGAGCTAGAGTTTCAAGTGCAGTGGGATTTGGAGGTCGTAGAGTTCAATTCAATGAGATGATGGATGCCCTCAGCCCTTACTACAATCCGGCGTACTTGACAGAGTATCACGACACGTTGCGTCTCTTTTTCCATACTTTTGGGGACAAAGTCAGGATCCTGGAGTTTGATAGTGACGTTGAGGTACCGATTGAAGAGCTCCGTGTATTCTTGGAAAGTCACACTGAAAACTTGGAGGCTCTTTCTATGACACTGCGCTACCGGGTGAGTCGTCTCTTCGAAGAGCCATTCTTCAAGCCGAATCTTACAACACTCAGCCTTAGGTAAAATATACTAAAAAATGTGATAAAAAATGTGATTGTTTTCCAATTTGATTTTAATTTTTTATTGAATGTGAAAAAGGTCTGATGTGGAGATGGTCCCACTCTCATTGCTCCGGGACTTTTTCACAATGGCTCCGAACTTGATGAAGTTGACGTGTCTGCCGCTCTTCACCAACCGGAAGTATCCAACGAAGCGTCCAAGCATCGGAAGAGTTGATTTTATCCGTGTTCTATTTCACACGGTTGCAATGGCCCCAACTCCACCACCGTTGATCCACTTGAACAATTTGGATATCAATTTGCAATTGACGGATAGCGAAGTTCAAGGCCTCATTGGCAAGGCGTTTCCTCTCAAATCCATCACAATGGGACTCTGCGCTGATGTCAAGACGTCCACTTTTACATCGTTGATGAACGCAGGGAAGAATCTTCTCGTCAAAGTTGCAATCAATTTTCATCCAGATGCACCAGCTGCAGCCTTCAATCGCTACGCCTTTCAGCTCAGCAGACTTCGCTATTTGTCCTTGTGTGGGTTCAAGGGCTCAGTTGCTTTCATCAAAAACTGCCCTGGTACGGTTACATCTTAAACCAAAACTTCATTCCAATATTCATTTTGTTTATTTTTTTAGAACTGAAGACGTTGATCATTGCAAAGTGTGGAAATTTGGCTGATACTTTCCCTCTTTATGATGGCGACCCACATGATTTGGAAGAATTGTTTCTGCGATGGGATCCGTTGGAGGATAGCGACTTGGTGCATCGAATCACCAGATTCTTTCCGAAGTTGAAATCATTCTCAATGCGGAAAGGAAATGATGCAGTTCTTGGTGAAATCTATCTGACGATGCCGTTTCTTCAAAAGCTGACCATTTTGGACGGTGGATTCACAGACCAAGGGATGACTGGGATTGCTGAAATCGTCTACAAAGATATCGCTGAAAGTGGGAGCTTGACTTTGGTCGATGCTGGAAGGCTAAGGACCAACATGTGCATCGCTACGCTAAGCAGTAAGACTTCAAAATTATTCGATTTCGTATTAGATTTTTCAAAAAGTTCATTTTAGATTTGCGAAAGCTTCGTCTCGAAAGTAGTCAGATTACCGATGTGTCCGTTTTCTTGGGGATTGGCTCGTGTATGCAACTGCAACATCTCCATTTGGAGTGCCCATTGGTTCGTGTTTAAATATTTTTCCTCGCTTTTAAATATCCTAACGTGATCATTTCTTTCAGTTGACTGATTTCTGCCTCTGGCGAATGTTGAAATTCCCAACGATCCAGAATCTCAACCTCGTTTCCTGTTCTGGAATCTCAATGGAAGGGAAATTGAAGTTGAAAGCCGAGTTCCACGCTCAGAAGCGATTTGTCAATTTTGATTTTGCAACTATGGAAGATGTTATTCGGGAGAGTCAAAGGATGCAGCTCATCCTACCAGGTATGCTAAGCAATCTAATAAGCTTCTCCTGTCTAAAATGGTAAATTTTGTTGTGTGTTATTTAGAATTGACGCAGTATCGTCCTATTGCGGGCCCTGAGGTGAACGGCCAACAGCAGCAAGCAAACGGCGGTGATGCAATTGCTCAGCAGCTATTTCCTCCAGCTAGGCCACCTCTTCCTCATCGTCGCCAAGGCCTAGACCTCCCAGGCCCAGGAGCGGCTCGTGTGCCCCAAATGGACGACCCAGACTCATCGGACGACGAGGAAGAGTTCATGCGCCGTGGAAACCGAGGAGAGTTCCGAGAACAGTTTATTCCTCCTGCTCATGTCGCTGTCGCTCGGAACCAACAACCTCCGCTCCCGCACCGCCTTCGGCACGGGCCAGCGCCGGGGCCAGATCACCTATTCTTTGACGAGCCGATCAATCGTGGTGATTGGTTGTTAGATGATATACTTCCACCGGTCAATCGTGGTGATGGATTGGATCCAGTTCAACCGCCAGCACCACCGGGCGTCCCCGCACAGGAGATGGGACGTCGCCGTCGCTTAGCTGGAGAGGAGATCAGACGACTGGCCGCGGTGCTGCAACGACACGCAGTGCCACCACCTCCTGCCTTGGACCTGCAAGATTGGTTTCAGGACGTTGGCGGTGTGGCCCGAATGGGAGTTCATCCTTTACGTCTCCATGGTCGTCAGGATGAAGTACAGTTTGAACGTTACCTAGGTCCTGCTTTTGGAGCACTGATGCGCGAAGATCCGAATCGTCATGTGGCCCATGCTGCTCCGCTCTTGCCACTTGCTGACCATCATGCAGAATTCCCACCTCCAATCCCAGTGGATTTGGATCTTCTTGATAACATCGAGATGGAAATGTGACGCCGGTGGTAAACTGGTACGTCTCTCATTCCCATCATATTCATTACCACCAAATTGTTTAGCAAATTCGCTAAGCTTTATTTTTGCTCTGCTCCTGCTCCACTTTTCACACCAAATGTTACAGAGGTCATCTATGGGTCATCTTGAACTTCAACATATTCACTTTCATTTGCAAATATCAGTCAAAATGTACTAAAATATTTCACATGTAGCTATTAATTCTGTGTAATTACGGTAAATTGTACACCTAATTTACGTAGTTAACAATTAGTAGTTACCTCTTGTGTACGGAATTCAGGCAAATGTTCTCAAAAATGGAATAAAATAAAAAAAAAAGTACTTTTTCTCAAGACCGGGGCAACGACCTTGAGACCACGTGCAGAGGAGATTAGGATTTGGCTAAGTGGGCGATTATGTGGATCTCGGTGGCAAAAGTTTTTAGCACGAGGAATTCTATTTCATTTCTGATTGGAGCGTCGTCGCATCTCCGGTTCTTGTCTAGTATCAAAGAGGTCAAAATGGCTGCTACAAAATGGGGTATCATTTCCACTGGTCGGATTTCTCAAGATTTCGTTTCAGCTATGCTGGACCTACCAGCTGAAAATCATCGTCTCGTGGCCGTGGGAGCAAGGGACTTGGCACAAGCTGAAGAATTTGCGAATACTTTCAAAGTTTCCAAAGCCTACGGCTCTTATGAGGAACTGGTCAAAGACCCGGAAGTCGGTGAGGTCAATTATGCCTTTGTCATTGTTAAATCGAGTGTATAGTTGAGCAATTTTATTCCAGAGGTGGTATACATTGGATCCATCGGACCGCAGCATTTCCCGTTGGCGAAGCTGTCCCTCCTGGCTGGGAAACATGTCCTCTGTGAGAAGTCACTGTGCATGAATTCCAAACAAGTCAAGGACTTGGTGGCCATCGCTAGGGAACAAAAACTGTTCCTAATGGAGGTACTGTGTCTAAACGATCTCGTCGTTAGAATACGTAATTTCATATGGTTTTCAGGGAATATGGAGCCGATGCTTCCCAATTTATGAGAAGCTGCGAGAAGAGCTGAGCGCTGGAACCGTTGGAGAAGTGAAGCAAGTAATCGCTTCCTTGTCCCTGCCTTTACCCTCCTTTGGAATTCACGATAGGATTGGGTTAGTTTTATTTGTCTTTATCAAAACTATTTCTAGCCAAAGGGCTAAGCGTTTACGCTTTTACGTTTTCCAGGTTCCGTGAGAAGTGGAAGAGGTTCCATGCTCGATGTTGGATGTTACTGTGTCCAGTTTGCCACTCTGATCTTCGGCACTGAGAAACCGTTGAAGGTTATCACTGGGGGACACTTGATGGACGGTGTCGATGAAAATACAAGTACGACCCTGATTTATTCCGGTGGCAGAACAGCCACTCTCCTCACACATTACGGTGTTCAACTCCCTAGGGATGCTTATGCAATCGGGCCCAAGGGTACCCTTAAGGTAACAATTCGCCAAAATTCTTATAAGGATTCTGTTTCATTCACTCAATTCATTCTTATATAAGCAAGTCTGTGTTTTATTCCTTAGCTACCATGTCCATTTTGGTGTCCACCAATCCTCGAAACTCCGAACGAGACGATTGAAATCCCAACTCCAGTTTCTACCCGGAAGTTCAATTTCTCCGGAAGTGCTGGGCTCATTTATGAAATTGAAGAAGTTCGACGTTGCTTACAAAAAGGTACGCCGTGTTACGTATGATACACCATCTGAACTAAAGTTGAGTTCAGTGTCTAAGCGTCTTTTTTACTTCTTTTTTTGGATTTCTGGAAATTGTAGGATTGACTGAAAGTCCATTGATGACGCTGGACGATTCCATCCTGATCGCTGAGATTTCTGACGAGATCAGGGCCCAAGTGGGTGCCGAGTATGCTGAGGACTTATAATATAACCACGCATAATTTTCCAAATAACATTTGCATAGAAATAAAAGCCAGCAGGTGTGTTCCAAGGATGTTTCAGAGTAGACTTATTGAGATTCTGTCCACACCTCCTAATGACCAGAAAGATTAGGAAAGGCTTAATTGCCAGAGGTGTGAAAAGAACAAAAAATGGAATGGAAATATTTACATCTATTCTTAGCAAAAGCGCTGAGCTTCGCTTCATCCACATTTTTGCACAGAATGAAGCTGAAATGTCGCCTCAAAATTGTTGCCTCAATTTTAGTTTCAGTTTTCACTCTTGTAATCTTTTCCAGAGTTGCATTCCATGTAAGTTTCCATTCTTCAGAAATTCCGTTTTGATTTGGATTATAAGCTAAGCTGGATTTTGTAGGAATCGATCAATCTCCGATCCGAAGTTACGGAATTGTGTACTGAAGAAGCCCTGGATGAAATGAAGTCAAGAATCAATCTGGTGCAAAACTTATGCGAAAATTTGCACCTTGGACAGTTTGAGCATGGAAAAGGGGTCAATGACCTTTCTGTCAAGGATCCACCAACCCCGCAGTACTCCTACTTTTTCCTGAATCGGTGAGCATAGAAAAAATCTTTACTGTGTCATAATTCTGCAGCGTTCTAGCCCCAAGGGACTGGCGTGGTGTCCAGTTTACAAAGCAGGGTCCACTTCTTGGCTGCATAACATGATGCTACTCGCTGGGTTCACAGAAGATGACCTCCAGAGACCTCCGAAGCAACTTAGCATCTGGGCCAGGGAAGTCTACGGCGACCCAGAGCCAGGGCAGGTGCGTATTCAACATTCTCAGTCTTACCGCTTAACATTTTTGCCTGTCCTTTTTAGGATTTCGACGATGCCACGAAGATCCTTATTGTTCGTCATCCCTTTAGCAGATTAGTCTCAGCCTTCCGGGATAAGCTATCAAACGCTTCAATAGGTTTGACGCTCCAGGAAATTAGCAATCTTATTTTACATTAGCTGTAATTTTCAAGGACGTGAGCACGGTACGGAGCATTTTTACAGCAAGTACGGCCGTGAAATCGTCCAGAAGTTTCGGAAGTATTCCATTCCTCAGAAAGAACCAACTTTTGAGGAATTTGTGCAGTACTTGCTCCACACTGAATTCCACCGCTATGACGATCACTGGCTTCCTGTTTACTACTCTTGCACCCCCTGTCATTGTCCAGTATAATTTCATCGCCAAAGTCGAGTCTCTCAATCGAGATCAAAGCTGCATCATCCAAGGGACGAAGCTGAGCTCAATCTTGAAACCAAAATGGAAGCATCGCTCGGCTACAAGGCATGACGAGGCTCTAACGCAAGAATATTTTTCGCAATTGAGCAAAAACCAAATTGAAGAGCTATACCAAAAGTACAAATTGGATTTCATTCTTTTCGGTTACGGTCATTCCGAATTTTTGCAATTTGGACGAACTTCATAGGAGTAAAAATTATAAACCTTAAGAATCAGAGCCTACGAATCGAAACACCTCTGTCGTTCCTTTGTGAATTTCAATGCAAATTGATTCAAATCTTGACAATTGCGAGTTGTTCTGGGCGCAGTATGATTGTCAACATCAAAGTGTCCCTTTGAGCCCATCATCCGCGTTTAATCCCCAAGGCTTCCGACAAAGACTTGCAATTAATCCCAATTGAAGCCATCGTGTACAGCTTTTAACGAAATCCTCGGAGCCATTGCCAAATATGAAGTGCACGTCTAATCGACTTCAATCGGCTAATCAATGCTTCCTTACTTTTGTCTTTGTTGCAGAGTCACTTCCAAATATTTCTGTAAAGTTTTGACATTTGCATGAGGCATGGCCAATTTACGGCCATAAAAGGCTCATCTTTCTAATTAATTATATTTATGAGCCTAGCGAAAATAGTCCCTTGCGTCAGCACTTATTCAAATGAAGCAAGATCCAAACTCGAGATGAATCCGTCATTTTGCAAGGTTTGTGCAAAAATCATCTCCTTGTTAAGGGCATTTGCAATTTTACTCACGCTTCTTGTTTCAATTGAGAAGAACCTAATAAGCAATCAATTAAATACTATGATTCAGGTGTTGCGAAATTAACCCAGACATGCGTTTCATTTCGTCGTAGTCAAGCCTGGTCGGTTTCTAGGTCATGGACATCACGCCGCGGTCTGTCATCCCGTGAAGCCTAAAATCGTGTGCCTCTCCCGAAGTTCGACTACTAGTAAATTGCAGCAACAAAAGTTAACAACTTTCCCTAATTAAAAGTGATAATGGAAGCGTCCTGTTGACAAAAGGGATGCGCGCATCAATTTCATCATCGACAGACCACGCTTTCGTTTGCACACACGTAGGGACATTCTGTAAATACCGGATTTTGTAATAGCGCCTTCGTCCTGTATTTATTTTTCAACGAAATCTCGCACGTTCTGCTCATTAAGGGGTTTTTGGCAAGGCTCATTTTAGCACAGGAGGGACTCCATTTTCGCACAGATTTCAACAATAAGTGAAAACTTTCTTCGAGACAAAAGGAAGCTGAGAGGAGCTCTGTAATGTAATGGCCATTCTAAGGTTACGCTACTTTTAGGCTTTGAAGAATTAATGACAAATGGTAAACAAGGGGAGGAGGATCTTGCAAATAGCTTCTGCCAATTGCCAGCAGTCCTTTCTGCGAAGATTCACTGAAGCAAGAGTCACTGGCAGAATCCACCTTATAAGTGTCCTATATAAATGAAGTGTTACGGAACAAGTCGTGATTTAATCCTAAGCTCAGCTTCAGCCCTCAATCATCACCAATAAGTCACCGGATTCAAGACGCTAACTTTTCCAATCACATTGCTACCTCTGTGCCAAAAATGGCCAAATTGGTAATTTACTTTTAAGTCTTAGTTTCAAGAAAAGCTTGAGAAGACGAGTCATTACTGAGCTGTGTCTAACTTCCAGTTTCTTACAATTTAGGCAATTCTCCTTGTCGTCGCCAGTGTCCTGTATTTGAGTGACGCTGATTTTATGGGCGGTGGAGGTGGCGGAGGTGGTCGTGGAGGGGGTTATGGGGGTGGTGGTGGTGGAAGCGGATACGGTGCACCAAGCTACGGTCCACCAAGACCACAGTGCTCCAGCGGTGGTGGTAAGTTAAAGCATTTCCAGGTGTGGAAATTAAAACCTGAATGTTCGATGTTCCAGGTAAAGGGAAAGGCGGAGGTGGCCTCGGAATCAAGCAGATTTTCAGAAGCATCTTCAAGAAAGGAGGAGGCGGCGGCGGCGGTTACGGCGGTGGTGGTGGGAAGGGCAAAGGTTAGCCAATTTGATTGATACCTTTGTATCGTAATCTTTAATTTTGATTAATTTTAACAAGGTGGTGGTGGGGGAGGGAGTTATGGCCCACCAAGCTACGGTCCACCGCCAAGCAGTGGTAAGAGCGCAATGTAAACTTTCACCCTTTGGTTTATTTAACTTTCACCTTTGAATTTGCAGGTTATGGCAGAAGAAAGTAAAAGGCCTCAAAGGTCAGCGTGTCAACAATGTGATTCTGCAGTGACCATCTATCGATGGGATTAAATTAAGTCCCAAAGGTCAATGACTCTTCGGAGAAAGTCCAAAGCACCCTCCTACGTGTTAATTTAATTAGTGTTACAATAAACTGTATTTTTATAGCTTGGTTAAACACTGTTAATTAATTATTTCTGGCTACACTAATTTAGTCTTAATTACCGTTAATTACAGGTTAAATTAATTAAAAATTAAATTAATTTAAAGATTAAAAACTTTCTCTCTCCTCATTTCTGTACCAAGTGAGACTCGTGGCGGGAAAATTGTGGCATTTGGCGGTCAGTTTTTGTAAAAGATTTTTACACGAGGCTTCAGATGCCACGCAGACTGTGGCGAAAGTAGGAAAATGATTATGATTATAACAAGTTAATTAATTAATTAAGTGTTAGAAAAAGTGAAAAATTATATGAAATTTTAATAAATAATTTTCCATTAGTGTTTGTACGTAGAGTTTTGCTTGAATAAATTTTAAACCTGTGGATGCCGCACTATGCAGTGCTTTGTGATGGGGATGAAAATGAGTAGCTTTTTGGCAGACTGAAAATGCTCAAGTTTAATGAATTTCTCAACTGGAAAAGTAATTGATTCTCGAAATTAAGGTAAACTTAATTACCAAGATGGTTGTATGAAAATGAGTAGCTTTTTGGCAGACTGAAAATGCTCAAGTTTAATGAATTTCTCAACTGGAAAAGTAATTGATTCTCGAAATTAAGGTAAACTTAATTACCAGAGATGGTTGGACGGAATTCCCCAGTGTCAGATCGAAGGTGAGCTCTCCTTGTATTAGTATTATTTACCGTAATTATCATTTATGGTTGATTTTTGTTTTGATATTTTTAGAAAGGGAACGAAAAGGAAAAGAACCAGTTATCATGAAGCCTACAGTTATCGACAGCATAACACTGAAAATGAGAAACCAGGGAGTTCTCCGCGTCTAAAGTCCTTGAAAAGACTTGGCTCATCATCAAAATCAATCAAGGTGATTGATTGCACTGTGGATGAGTCGCCGCAGGATAGGGTATCAACGCGTCCTCTGCCGTCCTTCCCTCTTCATCCGGTCACTATGTTGTCTGACTCCAAATCAAAATGTACACCAGCACCTGCTGGTGAAGAATCAGATTCAGACGATCCAGATGTCATTCAATCCGTTGTGTTACACGAGCTATTCAAGTGTAAGTGCTACTCCAAGAGTGCTTTGGGAGATTGCAAAGAAGGAGGAACACGTGGACAAAGATACTGCTGAAAGTGGCGGTGATGCGACGCAACCGCTCAAAACTGAGGCCTCTAAACACAATACAGAAGGAAATTCAGATGAAAATTCCATTGGCAAGGAAAGCAGTTTCACCAATGATGAGACATTTCCTCTCTACAGTTCTCTTTCCATGGTAAAAAGCGAGGTGATGTTGGATCAGCCGGAGGTTCTTCAACCGAAGGGGAAGGAGTCACTTCTGACCAAGACGAGACTGTCTAAACCAGTCAAAAGTGGACATTTAGCTGCAATAGATACAGATTCAGAGAGTGACACCGGCACCCAAGGGAGTTTCCACGCTGACGAGACATTTCCAACGCTCAATACAGACTCTATACACATCCAGGGTGACGAAGATGACGAGGATTACGAGAATGATGGCGCTTACATGTTTGAAGGATCTAATCGGGTGAACCTACGAGACTCTCCGACACGTTTTCCTGGTAAGGATTTTTAGAATAAAGCGGAGTGCAGGTAATATTTGGGACATCCCTCCTGACATTTTATATATTTTTATAGCAAAAAACCGAAAGATTCCGAAACTTCAGCTCGAGGACCACGATTGTTATGTTCCAGGACCCAATAAAATGCGTATCCAGTTGGATTCTAAGCTCCGGGACGTTTCAAAACTCCAGAACTACGTGGCAGAAGGTCAAGTATATCTTAGCGTCAGTGATTTCAAGAAAGGTGGTCCAAAGAGCTTCAGCAGGAGCGACGTAGTTTGGAATGAAGACTACCCTGGTTGTTTTATATCGCGAACAAGATCAAAGAACACCGTTTGTGGGATGATAGAAATCTCAGCCCGAACCATTCGGCCGTTTGTCCGAGTTGGCTCCAGCGAATCCATCGTAAGCTCAAAATTCCTAAATCTAAACCAAAGCAAGAAATATGACTACGGTTTTTTAGGTGATGTACGTTCTTTCCGGGGAAGTGGTTTTGAGGACCAATGTTGTGTCAAAAATAGTAGGGAACGACAAAACCAAATTGGCTCTGACAAGAATGACCTTCACATCCGGTGAAATGATCGTATTGTCCCCTGGGGTTCCTTACTCTCTAGAAAATCACACGAAGTCAGAGATCAGGCTCGGATACTCTTCTTTTATTCGCGATGACTGACATTACATACACCGTCGCACCGTATGACACAGCGTTGTAAGTAATTCTCGTATTTTAATAAGTGTATTTTATTATTTTCACCTTTCCTCCCCAGCAGATGTATATTCCAATTTCTAATTCGTAGTGATATCCGTTGTCGAGAAATATCGATTCAAGTAAAGCTTTTGAGCCCTAGTTTCCAAAGATGTCAATTGAGTAAGAGAAGACGAAGTTTGATCCAAATGGTACGTTACATCAGACCCTGTAAAGATCATGTAAAGTTATAATAACAAAGAGAGTTTTCAAGTGAGGTAAATACCCATTTCCTTCCGTTTTTGACCATAGACAACTTTCCCGTCAAACTCGCCCGAGGGGACGTCAATATCAGTGGCAACGTGCTGAATCGTGACCCCTAGGTGCTCCTCGATGTCGGCCAAATACTTTTTTCAAAACGTAAAGTGAGACCAGTGACTCCATCAGTTTCACATTTGGGTTCATTTACCTGGGTTTCGTTGTACCATACGCAGCATACCTTTGCGATCAGTTAGGTTGACGTTGTTGCAATTTTTTCCTCGTGATGGACACCAGGAGCCATGATACCAAACCTGAAGAGTAAACGAGAATGTTAAAGAGTTTTTATTTTATACAGATCCTGTGTAGGTCCATAAACCTTTTCCGGGACGGTGGAGACAAGTGAAATGGCTAAGCCCATTCTCTCTGCTCGTCCGACTCTTTCCAATCCGATGGACATAATTTGATTTCTCATCCGGGAGAGTGACGTTGATCACTGGAATATTGTTAATTTAGGAACAATCGCTGCCAAGAAAATTTTTTTACTTACTAAAGGGGACTCCAGAAACGTCGATCCCACGAGCAGCGACATCCGTGCAAATAAGGAACTTGACTAATTTTCGCTTGAAGCTTTCCAAGTTTTGGCTTCTCTCTTGTGGACTCCGGTCTCCGTGTAGGCATACACAGCTATAAACGACGTTTCTCGAGCCACCAGCTCGATGATTCAAGTAGTTTTCCAAATTGTCGCAGTCTATTTTTGTGCGACAGAAAATGATGGCTTGATCCATGTGAAGCTTGTCAATGGCACGGATGCAGTACTCTCCTTTAAGGATTTTGGTCGCTTCCGATAGAGTTTCAGGCGTGTTGTTACCCGGTCGGACGTTATCCCTTTGGTGAACTCCGTCTGTGTGGATACACCGCTCCAGTAACTGCCAACTGAGGTCTTTCCTTGGGTCCACTGGAACAATCACGTGGTGAACTGTTTCCGGTACTGCGTCTTCACCTTTCAGATCTACCCAAGTTGGGAAGTGCATGAGCCGATCCTACACAAAAACAAACTGCTGGAAAGTGTTCCCAAACTGGACAAAAGGTTCTTACAGCGAGTTTCTTCACTTCGAAATCATGGAGAGTGGCACTACAGACTATCATTTGAAGACGCTTCCCATCTGGTGTCATTTTGGGTATTTGCTGATGAATACGATTAATCAAGTTCCCGTTCCCTGCTTTCAGCAGCCCATCGGCTTCATCAAGGACGAAAAAACGACATTGAGAGAGGGATAGCTGTTCCGTCCCAATCAGCTCATCAAGTCTCCCTGGAGTGCTCACGACAATGTCAACCTGTAAACACGAAGAGTTCACAAAGTAAATCACAAATCCAGTCTGTTATGCAAAAAGCTTCTTACGCCTTCCTGGAGAACACGGAGTTGATCCTTGAGCGCTACTCCGCCCACAACAAGAAGCTCTCGAACAGATGGAGAATCGAGGAACTTTCGGAATTTCTGGATTTGTGAAAAAGTCTGCTCAGCTAGTTCCCGAGACGGCTGAAAAAGTGAATGAGCGTATAGTTAAGTAATATTGGAATAAATAGCTAAAATTGGCGTGAACTTCTATAATGAGTGCTTGTGGTGCGTTTGACAACAGTTTTGTTGGCTTCGCTGAACCTTGACTTCCGGCTGAAGAGTTATTCCTGACATTGTCATCCGGAGTTTTAGAAACTGGAATGAACCCTTTCGGTGGCTCGTATTTGAACTTTTCATTCCCAAAGTTAAACTGCATCTCTGCATTTTTGAGAACGACTGAGGGGTAGAAGACCTCTGACCGGAGTTGTGGGGGTACTGTAAATGCAACGCCTAAATTGATCCCGTTCTTCAGAAAAAAGACTTCGAATCGATCCAAATCGAGGCAACACCCGATCACATCGCTCTTCCCAAAGGCTTCGCCATAGTCATCAAAGTTCCTGTTATTAGATTTCTTCCCAGTTCCACCGAATCCAAAACTGAATCGGTCAGTTCCCAAATCCAGCGAAGCCTAGAATCAGAATCAGAATATAACTTCCCTTTCAAAATCGAAGGTATAAATCTCAACCTGCTGCGTTGACCACCCGACACGGCAAAGCCCTTCATCCGCCACGACAGTTTCAAAGTAGAATTTTCCTTTTCCGTACACTCCCTTAGTCGCTCGACACCCATGCCATTCCTTTTGCTCTCTGGACTGACATCGGAGTCCATCCGGTGTCACCGCAAAAGCACTACCCCGGTCCATCGTTGACAAAGCCCATTTGGAATCTGCATAAAATCAAAATCAGAAATCCGTAGCTTTTCGTTCAACGATTAGTGGCACACATACTCGGAGCACCTGGCCCCAGGGCTTGACCCTTGCGTCCTTCCTTCAGATCTTTCAGTGTTTCCCAAACACTTTGTAGAATCGGTAGACAGAAAGCCCCTGTCTTTCCTGATCCCGTTTCAGCCGCCATCAGCACATCTCCGCCTCCAAGGATCAATGGGATTGCTTCAGCCTGGACATCCGTCGGCAACCTAAAGTATCAGTTGCAAAAATTAAATTAAAATAAAAAATGTTCCCGTTCGCCTGCTGTTATTAGTTTAGTATTGAGGTTGTCTTCGGTGTGACTTACGTCCATTCCATCTCGTCCACAGCTTTTGCAATTTCGGGCAGTACACCCATTTCTTTAACAAAAACGAATTAAAAGTGAGTAAATTACTAATCGAATGAAGTTAATTAATCAATGGTTTACCTTCGAAAGCTGTCATGATGAGGGAGATCAATTTCTGGTGATTGTAAATAAAGAGAAACCGGTTGGACTCCACACCTCGGTTGTAAAAACTCCTGCGATACTTTCAGCCTCTCGATACCCAACGATGGAAAGGGATGTATCAATTAACTTACAATTAATTATTCTGGAATAAACGAAAATTACCTCAAAAGGCCTCAATTTTAAATGTGATTTTGCCGGTGTGAATGAGTTTTTGCACAGGCAAAACGCTGCGCTTTCCAAAAATCTAGAAAATTGAGCATCAAATTCCCGCTGTCTGACCCAGCTTAACTCTACAAAATTGTCCATAGTTCATTTCGTTCAATTAATTGTTCCCAAAAATTTCAATTGTTCAATTGTTGTATTGTCTTCAATTGGTCCGATTAGAAAAGGATTAGAAGAAGGCTAGCTACGTTTAGATTTATTTATTTTAAAACCAAGTTTTACAAGAACTGAATTTAAATGGCCACTCGTCTCACTCTGCGAATGTGTCGATCCTGATCTCTCAACTTTTTCTCCAGTTCGGCTTCAGTGAGGGTGTCAATTTGAGGACACCAAGCATCCACAACTGATGGATTCCGATAAGGAGGATGTACAACTGGTGGTTCACAGGGAAGTCCACCTGTCTTCTGATGCCAGGCAATCTGACCTCTAAGAATTTAAAATCAAATCATCATTTTCTGTTCACTTCAAAGTTGGTAGTTAAACCTTTTAGTGCTTACCGGAGTGAGTAGGCGACGGCAGTAACGAATTCTCCACTCAAACCTGGAAATTTGGAAACGATACTTAAAATCTGTGAACTTGTAAATGGGAATCGAAATAAGCTTACCCATCTCTTGACATAACTTCATGGCAAACTTCTCCGGGCAGTTTGCTTTTTCGGACAAGTCCCACTGAACCTGGTCAACCAATGAGACATTGCCGATTTGGATGTTGAGCTTGAGTGTGACACACTGAGCTTCTGTTGGGATATCGTCAGCAGCTGGAGCGGCTTCGATTTGTTGCCGGATTGAGGACGCTATTGGAGCGACAAATGTCAAGACCGGAAGCCCAAGGTCGCAGCACAAAGACTCTGCAAATTCTTCTGGCTGAATGAGACCTTCGTTCTTATTCCAAACAAAGGAATCCCTGATCTTCTGGCCGTCTACGTCAAGCTCAATCCCTGTTTTAAAAGTAAAGGTCAAAATCTCTCAACTTGTGAAATTGAATACATACGAATGGGAACTAATTCTTCAGGCTTGAGGGCATTTTCATCCACTGATCGAGGGTCCATGTCATCAATGCAATACGGAAACATCCTTCGCCTCTTCTTGTCTATAGTGCGATGACGGCTTATTTGTGTCGCTTGTGGTACAGGATCCTAAGATTTACCAATTATCATCCACACTGCAAATCCTCACATCCGTTTGTATCTTCAACTAACCAGATGAATGCTATATGACAGGCCATGACCCCCAAAATGGTGCCCAGGCTGACGAATTTTCGGGTCTTTCGCTGCCTGGGTTTTAAATGGTCGAGGATCCTCGAACTTGTCAATCCCGTTGTTGGCATTAGGTCCTGCTCTTTTGTAAGGGTCTTCATTCCCGTCAATTATCTCGTCTACTTCAGTGGCCAGGAGCAACGTGACTTGGGATACAGTGGCATATTTCCCAAGGCCGATATCGAATAATCTCTTTCTCTCTTCGGTGGACAATGTTCTCCGCGTCAGTCCTGGATACTTTTTGTAAAGGTGTCCACGAAATACTTTCAGGTAGTTTCCAACATCAGATCCAATACAATAGAAATCACCATTCTCCTCAAACCGGAAACGGTACGGTCGACCTCCAACATGACCCCTGCAAGTACAAAATCACAATTTTAATAAACACGTTTCATTTCATGTTACAAACCACAAGTCTTAACTTTTGACTTATTATTTTACCTTATTGGGCCCATTTCTCCCTAATACTTTGCAACAGCGTGTTCACTCGTCTTCTCCACTTGGCGTCCTTCGCTTGACAAAGGTCAGAGGTCAACTTTAGGTTGTTATTTTCAGTCAAAATTAAATTAACAATTTCTGTTTACTTTTTCAGCGTGAATGCGAATGGATTGGTGTGAAGGATTCTCACACAAATCAATGCTAATTTTTTCAAGGTCATCCACAGCTGGGCGTTAAATAGAAAAATAGGCTTGATTAATACACAATTTATATAAAAAATTAATTGAAAATTAACAGAAAACTTGCAAATTTAATTAAAGTTTTGATATTTTCAATTCCACTTGTCGTTTTATTAAATTAATTTAATTTAAAGCTTTTTACAGCAGAGTTGGCCATCAATTCATCAAATCCGCGGGAGTCTCATTTCTGAAGATTAATTTTCCATCAGATTTTTTTTTGCAATTTTTTTGCAAATTGCGTCAAAAACAACAGTCTCATTTT
>VNWY01000409.1:0-45808 GCA_009869845.1 Pseudachorutes palmiensis | reverse complement strand
TAGTTTGTAAGCTAATTGCAGCTCGGCTATCTTAAAAATTGACTTGAAATGAACAATTTGTAATAAAACCGTGTGTTTATTCTAAAACTGATTTCCGCGTTGATTTGTCAATTGGACAATAAACAGCACACACGTCATATATTTTCCAAGGACGAACAAGTGGTAGGTTTCACTTGTATTTGACCCAAGGTCACCTGCTAACAATGCTTTATTGTTGATTTTAATTTTGATATGCATAGGGAAGTGACGCTCCAAACAGCGGCACGGGAGGAGCTAAGAAATGACCTCCCAACTCCCTCTAATTTTTCCATGTTCAGGAGGTGGTTGGAAACTGTCAATTTTACAACTCCTAATCTCCTATTTTCCTTGATTAATCAACTGATTCATCATTCCCTGGAGTGCTGATCAGTCATTGTTTTTAGGAGGAGTAAACTGTACACTTTATTTGTCGGTAAGTTTGGTCATTTTACTTGACAGGTCAATTCAACAGGTTGTTTTACGTTTCATTAATTCAGGGTAATCAAGTGACGGCTACACCATGGCCATTATTGTTCAACAACCACCACCTGGACAAGAGCCTACTCAAGTCGTATTCACAAGGCCAACATTCAATTTCCAGTACTTTACGACACCCCCTGGAATGGCTAAGCTGGGACAGTTTGTAAGTTATCCTGTCAATGTCTCAATGAGAATGGCTACCGCTGCTGCTCTGGGTGTAATTTACATGAACCTTGTGTTATAAAAGGTCATTGCGATCATCATATTCGTTCTTGGACCACCGGTGTACTTGAACATCGTTTCATGGATTTGCCTGGATTGTTACCCACTTGTTGATTTGGATATACCTCTTTTCGATCCACGAACGCTACTCGAGCAATCCACCGTTCAAAGTTGTGGTAAGACTGGCTACACTTACTTATGTCATGTGCCAAATTCTAAAGGGAGGAGTTTAATTATCTGACTGCTTGATTACAGGAGTTCTATTTCCAAGTGGGAGCGACCGCCCTTTATGCCTTGTGCTCCCTCATTTGCTTCATTGGGTTGCACTGGCTCGTTGGGGTAAACTTATTTAAATCATGATTTGGCATTGGACGGAATGATTGATTTCTGATTTGGATGTGTCAGGTCTTTGCCATTGTGAATACAGTTGCCTATGGAGCTCAGTGCCTTCTTCTTATTCCCTGACTGGACTGCCTACCGTTCATCTGCCGGTCCAGAACTCCCAAAGTAAGCTTTACAGCAGCAGCAGCGACCGATCATTCCTCAATTATTAACCAAACAGGACTATAAATGAAAATATATTTATCTAAACAATTCGATTAAGCTAAAAAGCTATAAAATGTTACTGCCGGCTGCAGGAAATTATAACTTAAAATGCTGCTAAATCCATCCCAGTGTATCGTATTGCTTTATATCTAGTAATCTATCGTTTGGACAATTTGTTAGAGTTATACACGAAATCTTTGGCTTCAAGTTTTGTTTAGCTCTTATACGACCACTTTATTAATGCGTTTGCTTTTACAAAACAAATGGAATTAAAAAGACGGTGGATTAAGTAATTATTGGAGGGATTTGCGTGGATGTCAATGTGTTTGCTCTAGGGATTCCATTCATTAATCACAGCTGGGATTCAAATTGACGGCGCATTATAAGCCAATTTGGTGACTTACTTGCTTACGTACTTAAAACTAATGCATCATGTAAGACAAGTTTACGGATTTGGATTGCTGTTTGTAGGCAGTTTTTACGAAGCCCTGAGTTTTGCAAGTTGGGATTCCAGTTCGTCCGAAGTAGGGACAGCTGGCAAGTTGACTCCGACCTTTCCACGCCCTGCTGCAGGAGCGTCAGCAACCTGCAAAACGAAACCAAAAGTGAAATTATTTATGTGGCTTTTATTACAAAAGGACTATCGAATACTCACCTTTCCTGCAATTTCGATACCGATTTCATCCAAGACTTGGTTCACAATTTGATCTTGTTCCTCTTCATCGCCTGACTCATCGAAAATGTCATCCATTGTATCACTGACTGAAATTGGAACAGACACGTGAGTTATATACTAACGATTAAAGGATCACTCAGGACTTACTCATCTCGTCCGTCATCTCCATTTTTGTGGACGCCTTGCTAAATTCTTGTAACGTCTTATTCAATTTTGCAGGATCCATCACCTTGTTCATTTGGCCCATTGCATCCGTAGTGGTTTTAAGTGTACCGGCCATAGTGGAAGTTGACTGCATAATCTTTGCTTGAGTCCCTACTGCTTGGACCTATGAATTATACCAATAAATTATACTTGTTCAAACAGTTTTTTTTAGGTATACTCACTTTGCTTGAAGCTGCGTAGGTCCGAGTCTTTTGCTTTCGTAGCTGCACCAGTTGCTTAGCAAGAATTGTACAGGCATCCCTATTCCCATCCTTTGCAGCTTTCTTGATCTCTAATTCCTATTAAAATGGCACGTTGGTACAAGTCAGAGCTTTAATTGACGCATTCCATTTTGTAATTACTTACAAGCCTCTTTTCCTCTTTGTCCAGGTGAAGTCGTTCACGTTCAATATCCCTTCCCACTTTCCGTAAGGCCCGATCATTCTCCCTCATCAGTTCTAAAGAATAATCACATTCACAAAACCCATAAATTAATCAAATTAGGTTTGTTAGATTTAAAACCTACCTTTCTCTGTTTTCTTCTTTCCAAATCCCAACAGCGACATAATTTATGTATGTTGCCCTTACCGAGGAGTGACCAGTGACCACCGTAATCCTGTTATACCGGCTCTAATTTTGTAAAAGTTAGCTAACCAATCAATTTGGAACAAACGTGACAATGACTGACTGATGACTCACTTTCTGTTTTCAAGTGAGCAGAAAAATCTGAATTTTGAATCTGTCAGTTCTCCTTCCCGCCAAAAGAAATTCCGATGTTGCCATTGGTCCAAAAAATTTGTTTGTTCCAAATCTCGAAATTGTGCCTCGAAATTTTGAATTTCAGAATCCATTCCTTTTCTAAATTTTTAAATTAGAATAAAGCGCATTGCGCTTCAATTAGGATGAAAGGAGTGGGGAAATTACTAAAAACGAAACACATTTCATTACCACTGACTGTAGCGCCTCCTCTCCTCCGTTCGACGGCCAACGACAACAAATCCGGGGCAACACGGATTTCAGTGTTTCGTAAGGAAGGCGTCACCACCGATGTACCTCAATCATCTCACAAGGTTCGCAGTCGCTCACTCAGTCCGTCGAAAACACAGAAAATTAAGTCACTTGAAGGTATGAAGCGGTCCTCATCCGTAGCTCCACCATCATCAAACCAAGTATCCCGCTCCTCCAGCCTGAAGAGTGCTGTACGAAAAGAAGTTGAAAAATTGAAGTTGATTTCGAAAATAGACTTCGAACGGAACCTTACTGCCATCAAGCCTAATTTCAAACTCAGGAAAGACGCGTATGGTCTTATTGGAGCTACTGCGCTGTCGGATCCTTCACGTCCGTCAAACATGGATGAGAAGCGGATCGGGAAAAGAATTGGCGTGACTGTTGAGTCGAGTGAGAGTGAAGTTGTGGCACCAAAGAGAAACAAGGTTTCAAAATCAGCGACGTACACTTCTCGTCGTAATGTGAAAGCAGCTGGCGTGAGCAATACGTACGACCTTTGCGTGAAATATGGAAACTTCCCAGGAGTGCTTGACAAGAAAATGTGGGAAGTTAAGACAAGGGAACCTGAAGAGCATGATCTAGTCCAACAGCATTTTTCCAATCACCATCCTACTTCTTCCTTGCACAACTCCACCATGTACTCGGATGTGATACTGAAAAAATGCCCGCCAGCCAGCAACCTTCCAAAGACAGCTCCATCTAAGTCGTACAAATCCCAAGCTATTCCTTCGGGTAATACTCCAGGATCGTCTTCAGATATTCCTTCGGATAACATTTTAGAATCGTTGCCACCAACTCCCAGTGAGGCTGAATCGACGCCATTATCGGTTCCAGTTTCCAATCCTCCGGAAAAGAAGGTGACGCTCGATACTTCGAAAAAGATTGCTCAGCCCCAATATACTAGCTTGCGCGCTCTCCTCACTGGGAAGAAGTTTCCTGTTCGGCGAAGCATGAGCTTGAGCTAAATTCAATTCAAATCAAAATTCCATAACTTCCACAATCATCCTTCAAAATTCGAAGTAACATTTTACAGTACAAGAGGCACTTCGGTGTGAATTCCAAATTACAAGTCAATAAACAACAAAACTAAAAATATGTGTTAGTTAAATCGTGTTACTTTTATTCAAACAAGTACAAAAATATCATTCAGAACCACGAAGGTACATAACGTTGAATGCCACAGTTCATTACTAGGCCATTTCATTTAGTTACGAAATGGTTTAGCTTTCGGGGAGAAGCAGCGAAAAATGCTGAGAAATCCACTCACCGCCGAGCTTAAAAATTGACCACGAGATCCAGGACGTTGAGTCTGATTGCCAGGATTTTGTTTGCAGAGACGCGTTGAAACTTTCGTATTAGAAGGAGCCTTGTGCAACAGCATCTCAATGGATTCCGAACTCTGTTTCTTTACAACAGCACGGCGTCGCTTTCCTCGTTCAATTCTGAACCAAAATGGAGATTCTGGGTTTCGCTCAACGAAAGCCGTTTCGGGAGAGAAGCGAACTCCTTTCTGTTTTTGGTCTGTCGTAATCAAAGTTGAGCTGCTGTCCCTGGTGGCTTCTGGTGACACGCTGGATCCATAACGAGAGTCTCGAAGAAGAATCCCTTTCCTTAATGAAACTTCACTGATGCTTTCCAGAATTTGAGTAGTTTCCATGTTTTCCTTCGCTTCCGATTGGTCTGCTGGAATGTCGTTGCAGCATTGTTGAGAATTATGAGAACAGGGGTCTTTGCAATGTTTGATTTCAACAATTGATGTGTCTGGAGACAGCGTGTCTGAAAAGGAAAGCATAATTAATCTGTACTTGATGCATAACGTTTGTTTGACTGTTCTGTGTTTTATTCCAAACTACCTGGCGAGCATCTTGACTCCATACTTTTCAATTTTTCTTGGCTAATGTTTGCAGAGGGAGCCCTTGACACATTCGCGTTTCCGTTTTTCTTATCGTTTCCATTGGTAGGAGGCAAAACGGGAGCCGATTGCGTACCTGCACGCACTTGTCGGATGTTACGAGTGAATCTTCTTGTCTTAGGGTACTTGACTGACTTGGCTGAATTACGGTCAGACATTTTTGAACTTTGAAAGGAGTGAGGCCAAACAAAACAACCCCAAAACAGTCACAGGTTGGACTAATTACAAATTAAACTCCATCCCGTGCCGGATGGATAAACAAGCACTCGACTAACTGGCAAAAATTGTTTTCATTATAAACTCAACACGCATCTGCTAATAATGCCTTGCCCTATGGAAACCTTGGGAAATTGTCATCAACGTGACAGGACCAAATAATTGTATGTACACACAATGAAATCTCATCTACAGATTTTCGCACGTCGTGTAATGCATTTCATGCGTCACCCACTTGTTAAGAAAATGACAAAATCAAAACAAAGTTTTCGACACGTAACCAGAATATTTAAGGGCTTTGGATCATCTTTATGTTTAATGTCGCATGTTCACTTTGAAATCTCTCAACAAATGTCGTCGGCGACATTTTTGCTTTTGTGGAAAAAGCAGTTGCGCATTCGTTATCCAAAGGAAAGGAGTTCATTTGTGTGGGTGGAGTTTATAGCGTTGAAGATTGGATGTGAATGCAAGCCCGAAATTCTGAGTAATCCTTCGAAATCCCGAGAATTGGGTCAACTCTTCCGAGAAAATTCTCTGCCACAGTTTCCAGTCGGTGGTGGAAGAGAGAGTACCGGAGTGTGTGCTGCATCGAGGGAGCCTTGACCTTTGCGTGCTAAAGATCATTAACTACCGGCCTTCCTATCTTGAGGTAATTTACGGGTAATTTAGAGTGACTTTCTCTACATGGCGTAATAGAAGGGTGAAAGTCTCAAAAGGCTTTTTTGGGAGTCAAACAATAATAATTCCGTTGAGAATAGGGAATTTGTGAATTTTGTAAGTGAAAGAAGGAGAATCCGACCACTCCCCAAATCTGACTGACTGGAATTAAATAAATTCAGTTTGATTTTTGGTCCTAAACGGGCATGGTATTTCCAATTTCGTCGCCATTTATTTCATTGTTCCTAACAGCATTTTTTTGACTGAATCAGAGTAAGTTATATTATTATGAATTCTTTGACTATGCATTTTTATTACTGTAAACACTCCTCATGCTTATTCATAAAAGCGTGTGAGATTCGATGACAAATCCAAGTTACGTAGGAAGGCGTCCTCGCCTATGCCATTCTTCCACGTTATATGAAAGTTTTTACGACTACGAGCGTTGCGATGATAGAAATGAGTCAAACTATAATATGCTTCCCAAGTTTATTAGCACAGATGTCTGATTACTGGTCTGCTGTGCCTTAGTTTTAACTTATTCTGTGAACGGATAATTTTGTTCCTACTAAGTGTTGGCTCATAATCAGTAAAACCGCATCCGGTCTGGACGTCGGATTGGGGGAACAGCATTGCATTCAGTGCATATTATTCCAACAGAAATAGGAATTAACAGTTCAGTTCGTTAATTTAGTCAACGGCTTAACGAATTCCAGCTTCTGATAATCCAGGGCCGTATAAGTTCTTAATTTAGTTGACTTTGGAAAATTACAGCGAAGATGTCGCACACCGTGACAGTCACCAGGACAATGACCACGACCAGCACTTCGGGCATTTTACTCAACATTGGATATTTCAAGAAGCCAATTGGGATTCTCAAACTGCTCCATGTGGTAAGCATATTGGCAAAGCTAAGGCTAATGCTACCGGTCCTTATATGCCATATATTTTTAACTACCCCTTTTGTTATCTGGCGATGAGTTCACCAATATAAAAAGACCCGGTTGGACATTTGCCAGGAGGATAAGACCAGAGACAACCAGACCAAGCATGTTTGCAAGTGTTACTTCCGGAAGGAGGCAGGAGTTAATTACTCATGCTGATAATCTTGCGCTATAATTATGAATGAGATTAATGAGATTTTATGATAGAAGTAGGCCACAAAATTCTAACCTCTTCCNTTGCCAGGAGGATAAGACCAGAGGCAGCCAGACCAAGCATGAAATTCACAAGTGTTACTTCCGGAAGGAGGCAGGAGTTAATTACTCATGCTGATAATCTTGCGCTATAATTATGAATGAGATTAATGAGATTTTATGATAGAAGTAGGCCATAAAATTCTAACCTCTTCCGTGTATGCCGGTATATTCCCCTGGACAAGCATAAAGGTCTGAGCTTAATGTTAATTTTTGTTTCAGCTTCTGGGCGTGTTGACCGTTGGCATCGTTGGCCATTGGATTTCAAAGCATTACAACACCACTCAAGCGCACTTCGATGTTAACATATTTGTGCCTGAACTTTTCTTTCTACTCATTGCAACGACATGTCTCATAGGATCGGCCATTTTGCTCTTCTCATGTTTCATCTCCATTGCAACTGCAACCATTCTGCCGAAAACGATCTTTGTAAGTCATTCTCTTTGGATTGCTGTCCCTAGGAATTATGCAAACATTAAAATTATGAATTACAGGAGTTACTCTTTCATGGATTCGCCACCATTTTCTTGCTAATTTCTGCAGCTGTTTACACTGCAAAGATCAATGATTATAGCTATTACAAAAACTATACAAGCTACAATTGGCGCCTGGCAGCAGGAGTAAGTTATCTAATCCCATTTGTTTTTTATTTTTGGGCATTTATTGATCCTGGATTGGACAATTGACGACTGAAGGAATTAGTTTACTTCCCTCCGTTGTGCTTCCTTTTATTCGTCTCTTCTGGCAACTTTCTTGGAAGAGTTGTCTCTAGAAATGCCATTTATGTCACCGATAGCATCACTGAGCCGGGATACGGGGCTAAGATCTTTGCGTCGGTGAGTACAAAGTGGTTCCCTCTCATCCCATTGGCTCATCTGCTTCAGTGCTTGTCCAATCCAGTTTCAATGCAGACAAAACTGACATTAGTCGCATCGTCGCGTCAAATTAAGTTGTATGCCACGTCTAATTTTTTATTTTGTCACAGATCATTGGACTCATCAACTCCATCTTGTACGGCATTGCGTCCTACTTATCCTACAAGGCGTACAAGACTGGATAAACGGAGAACCGGAAATTTCAAAAATCAGGAGCCATTGCTGGCGTCAAGCTAGTTTAACCTCATGAGCAAATTATATTTTGCAGTTAGTAAAACCCACTAAGCTTTCCTATAAGTGTACTTCTTCCTCGCTTCAATGGAGCTTCAATTGTACAAATGAATTATGCTGTTTGCCTTCAAATGTATGTTATGGCCTTAAAAAATACTCTCCAAAACTGCGCAGCTGCAGTCTGCCATTAATAACTGTCCACTTTCTTCAACCGTGTTGCCTTTTTGAAGTTGCTGAATAAATTGCAAAAGTCTTTCTGTGTATGAAACTCATTCCTCATTGGTGGGTGACGGGCTGTAGATCTCTCAATGAACTCACTTCTTTGATGACTCGGAAACCGAAGAAATCCTTTGGGGATAGAGACCTATTTTTAGGTCGTTAGAGCATTCTTCCTTTCCGTTACACACCGTTTGATACATCTTCGGAAGTGGGAAAGAAGGGAAAATCAGGACATCAACCTCGGAAGTTATTTCATAAACATTTGGCACTTTTCGAGCAAAACCAGGTTTTCAGGAGAAATCACTCTACTTACGTAAACGGTTTTTAATTCAGAACACCGATTCTACGCCCATGTGGCTTACGTCACTTGTCTACTTGTGACTTTCATCATCACCGGTACAGGATTTTATACAAATAATTTGTGTGCGTTTGGTCACTCTATTTCACTTCCCACAGTTCATGGCCAGACTAGGTGGGACGCCTTCTGCATCCATTCGACCAATGCCAAGCGTCCTTAACATCAACCCTGCCTCCATAATGTCATCACCACTGACAATTAGCAGATCCAGACAGCGAAGACATGGCGATGGAATCTCAATTTGTGGCTTCTGCGTCATCTGCACTTGCGTCCATCTGGAATTCCTCAAGAGATCACCAGGGATTTTTAAAATTGCAGAAGCTGTAATGTCTGCATACATTCTACGATATTTCAATAGAATTTCATGCTTATTACAAATTGCAGCTCCTTGGATTGCTTTGCCAATTTCTTTTGGTCCAATTTGGATCTTCGTATGCTCCTGAATTGGGAGATTCCTACACTGAATTCCTCGTATCAGTGTCATCCTGTTTGCTCACTACAGTCCTCCTACTCGTTTGCTACATTCTGTCCAAAAATTCATATCATCTTATACGATCGTCAATATTCGTATGAATAATTATTACAAATTATTTTTAATCCTCAAATGAAAATATTCTTTATACAGGAAACAGCGTTCAACATTGTTGCTGCATTTCTGTATATGACTTCGTCATCTTACTTGGCGTTTGCTACGAATACAAAAGTCGTTCATAGACTAACACATTTCACTCTTCTTTCCAGTATATCTAGCATAACTGCAGCCTATGTAAGTCACGTGTGTCAAAGAACGCTGGATTTCTAATAAAATTGTTTAAATAATTCACAGACACTGGGCTTTGTAGCCGGAATCGTCCATGCCATTGACGCCTACCAATCATTCAAAAACAATTCTGGGCTCTGTTAAGTAATAAGGCAGAGTTTATTCAACTACCGCATCAGATCTTGGATAAAAATTTAAAACAGGAAATATACTTTTAGCATCTCAATGCATTGAAGTAGTTATAGATTTACAAAGTATTTTGGAAAGCCTTAAGTTGAAAATTGAAATAAGTTTAGTGTAAGATTTTTAAAATATTTGTCAGATCTGTCAATAAAATATAATTTAAGGACATGGAAGAAGTAATTATAAAATGTTTAAAACATGATTAAAAAGTGCACCTGTCTAGCACGATTGCCAAAATTGCCATTCTGACGTACATCCCTGCTTCCGCCTGACGGAAATATGCAGCGCGTGGATCCGAATCAAACTCTGGACTGATTTCATCCAACCTGGGTAGTGGATGCATGACAATCGTTCGCTTCCCTGCTGCTGTCATGAGACGTGGTGTAACCTTGAACTGACCACAAGCTCTTTCATATTCAGCCACTGAAGTAAAACGCTCCTTTTGAATTCTGGTAACGTACAAGACGTCAGTCCCAGGAATTGCTTCCTCCAAACTTGTGAATGTTTCCTGATTCGAATAAAATAAATAAAGTAAACTGATATAAATTATCTTTTCGGTCTTGCTTTTACCTGCGTAATCACGCCTTTTGATTTTTCCTCAACGTATTGAATGATGTCTGGAGGCATCTCTAAGCCAGCTGGACTAACGTATCTCAGACGCACGCCATACTTGGTGAGCAACCTTTAAATTCAAAGCATCTTTGTTAAATTCCCGAGTAAAAGTTGACAAAATTCTACCATAACCACCAGTAACCTACTTTGCGAGAGAGTGAACTGTGCGACCATTTTTAAGATCTCCAACCATTGTGACAGTGAGGTTGTTCACGGTTCCACGTTCTTCCCTGATGGTGAAAACGTCCAGCAAAGCTTGAGTGGGATGTTCTCCAGCTCCGTCTCCTGCGTTAATCACAGGCTTCCAACATTTCGCGGCGGCTCTCTGAAATAATGAATTCCTTATGTCAAATCTATGTTTATCAACTGGTGTAAAGCAGATGAATCATACCGCAACTGATCCGATTTCCGGATGTCTTAGAATTACGGCGTCGCTGTACCCACTCATAACCATGATGGAATCTGTAAAATATACATGTGAATTTCAAATATGAATATTATGCATGATTTTAAAATAAAAAATTTGTCAACGTACCTTCGAGTGACTCTCCTTTCTGAACCGAAGACGTAGTTGCATCCATGTGGATTACTTGAGCACCAAGTCGCTGTGCTGCTGCTGAAAAGCTACAGCTCGTACGAGTGCTCACTTCGTAGAACACAGAAGCGACAACTTTTCCCTGGAAATTCAATTTCAAAATTAAAACAATTAAAAATTATAAAACTAGTGAGACCATACCCGAAGCATAGTGTCGAGGCACCTATCCTTGTGAACAGCTATACGAAATGCTTGGGCCAAATTAAACAGCGCATGTAGCTGTGTCTTTGTAAACATGTCTACATTGAGAATATGTTTTCCGCAAAGGCTTTTCAACTCATTCACATCTGGACTGGTCACTTGGGGTAGGAACGGTGACGGCGATGCATGAGGAAGAAAAGCCGTGAGAGATGCGGAAGTGGTGGAAGAAACAACTGGTCCCGAGAATGCTGTTGAGTAAACTTCCGGATGAGGAGTGGTTGAAAGAGCAGCCAAAAGTGTTACGGGTACACTGGGATGAATAGATTTTATTTTGCCATCTTCGTGGGGCTCCACTATTTACAAAAACCATGAATTAATTACGAATATTATGCAAAATTGAAAATAATCATTTATGATAATGGTTCTACCTGGTCCATCTCCAATTGAGACAACAAGCTCTTTACTCCATGCAGGAGGAACTTTTTGAGTGATTCCAGGACTTTTCCTTCCGTCTATGAACTCCTTGGACTTTCTTAGTAGTGAAGTGTACTAGAAACGACGTAGAAAGTTTAGCACCTTCAAATGGCTTGTTTGGGTTAGAACTTTACCTTATGGTCCCTGACATCCAGCCCATACCCCGGAGCGACCAACACTTGACCATCAACATAAGCCGTCTTTCCCCGAAGTACAACGCGACAAACAGAGCCAATCACCTTTCTCCCATTGAACGGGGTCCACTTGCACTTTGTAAACTGATCCTCTCCAGAAATTGTCCATTCCACGTCCATATCCACCTGAAAATCATCGCCCCTTCTCAGTCTCCCGTGGCAAGTTAAATCTTTTATCTAAAGTACCTCAACGTAAGTATTTGGTTGATCAGGTAAATTGAAAATTCGTTTTGGATTCGTGTGTAACTTGGCAATAAGGTCGTCCATCTTCAACCTTCCCTGATTAACTGCTGTCAGGAGAAGTGGTAACATTGTCTCCAAACCAGGGAATCCAGGTGGTGCCTTGTCAGAAGTCTTCTCCGCAAGCGTATGTGGAGCTGCGATTAATACATATTAAATTCGGCAGTTTTGTTTAATTGATTGATATTACCATGATCTGACGCAAAACAGTCAATGACATCAAGATGCTCCCACAACGCTTTTCGGTCATCCTCTGAAGCCAGTCGTGGACACACTCGAATTTTCCTGTCGCCAAGATGCGACATGTCTTTCTCCGTCAGGAATAGATGATGAGGGGTTACTTCGCATGTAATTTTCAGTCCCTAAAAACCATGTAAAAAGTCAACCAAAGTTTCAACATTAAGCCTCGTTAAATATCTTTACCTTCTGCTTTGCAGCTTTGATCAATTCAATTTCTTCTCGGAGTGAAATATGGCAAACGTGGACAGGTCTGTCATGGAGCCCTGCAAGCAGAATTGCGGCTGCGCAGGTTTTGCTCTCCGCGTGAACACATAGCGGGACAGTCGTAGGCCAGTGAATAAAGTGCTGTGGCAATAAAAATAATGTCAGCATAAGTTTCCCGTGAGCTTTGTTAATTCAGACCTTAGCCCAGCTTCCAATGTCATTCATCTTCAGTGTAGTGTAAGTATCGTTGAGGTATAATTTGAGCCCGGCAACGAGTGGCGCTAGTTCTGGAATGTCGTCATAATTTGTCTCCGTGCCTCCAACAAAGAGACCATAGTCACAAAGAGCATTCTCTCTTGCGATCTGAAACGATAAAAAATCGTATACTATTGAAACGTCGCGCTGAAGCAGCCAAGAAAACCAAATTGATTTCATACATCTTTCGCAATGTCAAAAGTTGCTCGGTCAGTTATAGCAGGCGCCGTGTTTGGCATAGCACAAATCATTGTAAAGCCACCAGCCAATGCAGCTGAGGTTCCAGAACGAAAGTCTTCCTTGTGTGTAGCTCCTGGTTCCCGCAAATGGACATGAACATCAATCAGTCCAGGAATTCGAATCGTCTTCCGAGAAGAAATGCAGTCAATGTGAGGTTTCACTGACGGTGGGTTTCGTCCGATTTTTCTAAGTGCCTGAAAAAACGTATACCACATTATTGTTTATTTATCAGGAGTAACATCAACAATCTCAAAATCCTAACCCAGAATGCGTCAGCAAACTCAAGTCGTTTGGCCTTTACTGACGCAGGTTACCGGCGCGCGAGGTGAATGAGGAAAAATGGAGTGTTTACTTCGTTTACTCCAAAAGGTTTTATTACGTAGCAAGGAACTAAAGAATTTGCAGTGAAGTACAAAATTATGAACGTCAAAATAGTTGATAATGAACTTTATCAGGATTTCAATAAAACTCAGTTTGCGATATCACTGAAACCGCAAGACAAGGAATCAGGCCATCAGTGGAGATGTTTTGCCATTTCTTTGATGACTGCATTTCCAAAGAACTTGAGCATATTCCAAATTGCAATTTGACCCCGCAAAATTGCATTTAGTCAATTCAATTCCACACTATCTGATCTGTCACTTGGATGAATCGTTCAGACTAAACTCTTGATTAGCAACGACGATAAGTTGCTCATAAAATAATTATTAGGTTTTGCACTAAAAGCCTTTTATGTGAGACTATGCAAACAAAGCGGTTGTGTAGCACGTTATTACTCACCTCCACAATTAGCTTGGCACACTTTACATCCGTCACGAGTGGCACAGAGTATTCTACAGCTAAGCGACGGGTCCGATAGCCATGGGTGAGGAATGCAGAGACACGTCGAGCTCCGCCACTGCGCATGGGCAGGTTAATCACAAGGTCAAACTGCTTCCGCGCAAGGTAATCGGCCAAGTCAATAAGCTCCCCTTTGTCACCGCCTTCGCCCAAGTTCTCGAACGTCCATTCCACTGGCTCCACCTGGAAAAAATTACACGGAAAAACTGCATGATGCATCACCAGTTAGAAAAATGAGGTCTGGGTTGACCAAATAGCCCAGTGACTAAGGATACCTCATTGTCATTGAACAAATCGGATGTTGGATTAGTACATAATTAGATCTAAATCCGACTTAATCCGTAGTACAAGATTAGCCCTTAGCATGATCAGAAATTAACAAATGAGATTTAGAATCCACTCGAGTGTGCGGTGATCCTAGCTCAAATATTTCAAGAGTGCTTCAAATAGAAAAATTCTGAGAATTTGTTCACAGTTCCATGACCGCATTCGGAAGGAAGCTGCTACAACAGATATGATCCAATTTGTATTGGATCTGGTAGACAAAGAACATGGAACTCTTCTGAAATCTAATATGAACTCACTCCATTTTAATCTGAGTCTCATAGCACGCCAAGATAAGATTACTACGCTGGGGTCAAATGGTCCGAATTTCATTTGCACAATTGCACAGGAATAATGTTGACATTTCATGCAGTGGGATCAACCCAGTACGTTTAGAACAACAGTTTATGAATACATCAGCGATGATCATTCATTTTCCATGCCCAAATTGTCACTGTTCTCGGTGCGTCTCTCGTCCCGTCGATTATCTCCCTTCAAAAAGGATTTAGTAATCATCGGCCCAATCTGATTAGAACGCTAAGTTCTTCCTTGAGCTCACATTTGTCGATTCAGTAATCGCTCGAGTAGTGCCAAATTGACATGCAGTTTAGTCGACAGTTTTATTTCAACCCAAAAATATTAACAGTTTCTTTAACAAAAACAGGCATAACCCCAAGCAGGTGTTGACAATTTGAAAATGGGAAATACTTGCGGAACACCACAAAAGGACGAAGTTCCGGAAGAATCTGACACACGGGAGCGACCCGTTGTCGATGAATTACCGGAGGATTTTTATGGGTCCGCGGGTCTCCAATTTCTCCAAGATTCTGAGCGCAGAGCCAAATTGGAAGAATGGCTCGCTGATATTCAGAAACACAATCGAGAACGTTTAAGAAAGGAAATGGTTACAGATCTTCATACCTTTATTCTCAATAATCTCCTTCTCTCCATTCAGTTTTTCAAGGATTTTGAAAGGTGAGGTATAAAATAAGAGTAAAATCTTAGACACGATGACATTCCTTGGTTTTTGCAGCGACCTCTCCGCTGCCAAAGAATTTAAGAGAAAAACTGAAGCGGACATGAACGAGAAGCTCACTTCATTGGTGCATGACGGTGCCATTCTAGGCGAGAGGAAATGTCTCCTAGTCCATGGAATGGGCAATCAACTAGCTCAAAATTATATTTACAAGGACGACGGTCATCTTCTGAAGAGAAAACCAGAGTTGTCACGTGCTGATAGCCGGAAGAAACAAGTCACAATTGCGCAAACATCCAGGTTAGTCAGGCTCTTATACTCGCCCTTTGGTTTCACCATACATTCATTGGATTCCTACTTTTCTTTGGTAGGTCATTTGGTGGTCATTCTGACGAGCCACAAAGTACTTTCATGTGCGACAGTATTCTTCCCCTGGAATTTGTGATAACATGGGATAACTTGGAAGTATACAAGGAACATGAATGGGACAGCCTCCAAGAGTATCAGTATTCTGCAGCCAAGGGATCACCGACCATCTGCCGCGTCTGCGTAGAAGAAACTGACGACAAAAATAAAAGTAAACGACAACTTAACCCCTGACACTTGTTCTAAAACGTTAAACTTAATGTGCTCGCAGTTCCAAAGGGCTTTGTTCGAGTACGCGTCGTGGATACACCGTTATCAATCAGACCACTTCATCCACTGCCTACAGACGATGACCATCACCCAAGATCCTTATCCCCCACAGGCTCGACAGGCTACGCTGCCTGTGATTACAGCATCATTGGAGAGACCATTGCAGAATTCAATGAAAAACTACACGAAGTTCGAACAGACTCTGACTTTTCTGTTACGCCCACCGACGGCAGCGAGGAAGAACAGGATGACAGATCGCCAGGTTTTAACAGCGGCATGGAATTCTTAAAATCCCTTAAAACCAAAATCCAAGGAGCTACTCCACCACTACCACAAACCTTTCAGTAAGTTTTAAAATGATATTTAAGCATAAAAAGTAATTATAGCAAAGGACCATATTCAGATTTACAGAGACTCCAACAACCAAGGAAAGTTTTTCAAGCTTGATTGAGCGTTTAAATTCGCCCAAAATCCCTGGCACTCATCGTCGTGCGAGTTCAAATGAAATTCCAGGCTCGCCTATGAAGAGCCAAGTCGTGAGTGACTTTGAAAGAAGGCATTCAGCTGCAACTGTGATGATGACTTCACTTAGTTCTCCTGACTCGGACAATAACACTGGACAAGCTAGGTACAACAAAGCAAACTCAAGGTTTAACGTAGGTTCGCCAACATTTTTAAGGAAATTGTCAAAAGGTCCGCCAAGTCCGACACTTTTAAGCCCACCAGCGTCAGCGCTAGCTGCCAGGTAAAGTCCAATGAGGTTTAGCTATAACTCTACTCCACAGACTCCATCTAGCGTTTTAATTTTATATTAGGAGGAAGAAGCTACCGGCCGCTGGTCCGGACGAAGTGCCACAACCACTGGCAATTCCAGCTCGACCGACTAGCTCAGGATATGAGTCCATGCCCGCAAATGGATCTCGCTCTAGCTCAGCGTCCATCACCAGCGACGACGTCCACTCCAAATGGCGGAAAGCCGAACTAAAGAGACTCTGGCAATTTACTCCGAAACGACGACACAGAGCGACTGAACCTCTATCTCATTCCTGTTTTCAAAACATAAAAATAGAATTGGAATCATCTGATGAGGAAGCAGAGGAGAACGAAAGTGAAACCGACTTTGACTCTGACTCGTCTTCATCAACCAACAGGAGGAAGCGATTGGCCCTTTCTGAACCCAAGTATGAAGACAGGACGTACCTCACTTCCACTGGATTCTCAGCCGACTTTTGCTCAGAATTCAAACAAGTAGGAACCCAGATTGGTTTCGATGAAGGGCTCGCTACGAAGTGCTGTTGTCCTTGGCACTACTATTCGTTGTGCTGTCAATAACTCACCTAACAGGCAGCAAGATGACGACGACAACCAACCTTCTACTTCTCAATACGCTATTCAACAACTAGCAGAATTTAAAAGCATGGATCCAGTTACAACCCTGTATACCTTTACCCCGAGTCTCCACAGTAAAAACTGGCCACAGAAACCTCTTATCAGATGGAAGGTTAGAATGCGCCGTATCGCCGAAGGTGCGCAAGAGAAATGGCCGACGTGGGAGCAAGTAAGTGCCAGCCAAAAGTTTGGGTCGACTTCCACTATGGTTTCTTATTTTCTCTCTTTTAGGCTGAACAGGTAGAACAAGTTGGTTGCAACTTGATTCCACTTGGGAATCGTTCAATACATTCCACACAAAGCGAAAACGTGCAACAAGCCTTAGTTTGGAAAGTGGGATTCGCTGCAGCTGAAAATATTTTGCTGGACAGCTTGCTCCATGTTCAATGGCGTTGCCTTACATTTTCCTCCCTTGTATTCCGTGCCTTCATAGCACCACTGGGACCTCTTGGGATTGGGCCAGAGCACTTTCGAAACGTTCTTTATGCCATGTGCCACGAAGAATTCTTTTCGTGGAACTACGAACAACCAGCACTCCATCTCAAAGAGCTTCTCGGAAGATTCTATGATTGTCTGGCACGGGGAGATATGCCTAGCTTCTTCATCACGGGACACAACTTGCTCAAGAATATACCAGTCCATAATTTAAGGAAAGTTCAGTCTTTTCTGAGCCGAGTTCGAAACAATCTCCTCTTCCATTGTATGTTCATGCTCCGGAATTTGGTCGAACTGAACAAAGACTATTACCCTATGCCAAAGGACAACTTCCGAAAACTTTATGCCTACTTGACAGTATCAGAGAAACAAATTCTTTTTCTTGTAAGTAAAGGTTAGGTTTCTACAGTCGAGGCTTTGATAATTCATACATAATTTCGCTTATAGGTTAACCCACTCTTGGCTGGATTGACAACCACAGATGTAAAAAGTAAGGAAACCAAAAAGAAACGGAAAAAACGAGAAATGAAGGAAATTACTCACACGCTTGTCATGAACGGAGTAAGTCAAAGTATTCATTCAATTTCCTCTTGTCTGATGAATAAACTTTATGTTTAGGAGCTCATTGATTCCGCATTTGACACTATATTGAAACCAGTTCCTAAGATTGACCGAGAACAGAGAAGACTTCGTCGGAAGAGGGAGCGATGGATGGAGAAACAGAAGCAAATCAAGGCTCATGAAGCAGAGGAAGCGAGACTTGCGGCGGAAGCAGCTCAACTCCCACAAGAGAAAAAGAACTCAATAGATTTAGAAGAGTCTCCCTTGAAACAGAGGAAGTTTTCAGCCCAGAGACTGGGACTCGTTTTGAAATATTTCATCAAACACTTTATCAGAATGGCAGCAAAGGCTTACGAATTTAAAACATTCGTCCAAGCCTCGATGTACGTGCAACACGTTGAGAACTTGATTTCACTCCTCTGCGAACTCCCAAATGAAAACGAGTCTGCGGAAACTGAGAAATTCAAAGTAAGCTCTAGACCATCAAGCTTCTAATGTAAGTCAATTTCTAACTCTTATTCAATTTTCTTGTTTAGGAAGATGCAAAGACGCTTCGTAACAGAATTGGGGTTCGGATGATGGATTACATTCAAGGGAAATTTGAAGTTAAGGAGACTTTAGAAGTAAATGACGGGCAGTCGAACAAACTATATGATCACATCACAGGCCTTCTCATGAATCCTGGAGAAAGCGGTGATTTTCCAAACAACTGGGAATTACGGTCGCTCCCTGTCCCTCCGTCATCACCAACACATTCCCATCAAAATGTGGAGTCTCCCTTCCGAGGCCAAACCCCTTCGAAACTAAAGTTTGAGAACCCCAACATAGCTTTCAATCTCGCAGCCCTCTCAATCTCCAGCGTCGACCTGGACGAGGAAGGACAGGAGCCCGGACAAGACATTAATGAATTTCGAATTCCACGGGTAGCCTATGCACTTGGCAGAAGAGGCCCTGGATTCTTATGGAGATCAATGCCATCACCCCCTGCCCCTTCCAGTCCAACTCACAACTCCCGCATTCGCTCAGAGGTGGATGGTGACAATGTCACCTTTGGAAATCCCTCACCACCACCACATCTATACCCTGAGGTTAAGGTCAACTACAACTACTAAATTATAATTGTGCGTATACGGGCAATCCAAGATTAAAAATAAACCGGAAAATCTGAGTAATAAGAGCAAAAACTTACGTCGATTCCATGTTCCATGTAGTAGTCAGCAGTGCCGATGCTCCCGTAGAGTTTGTATCCCAAGTTGGACAATGTTCTCACGCTCGATAGGAATTCAGACTTGTGCTAAACAGAGAATTGGTCAAGAAATGAAATAAAATGTTGTTTTTCATGGTGCCTTACTTTGTACGCTCCAACAGACAAGAGAATGGTTTGCTGGGGAATGCGAAATCCAGTGCTAATCATTGCTTTCAAATATGCTTCGTGTCGATTTTCACCAAAACAAGCGACTTCTCCTGTTGAAGCCATTTCAACTCCTAACATCACGTCAGCTCCTAAGGTATTAAATTGAGGGATTAGAGATTGAGTCCAGTTCGAGGACTAATTTTCCCAGTTACCAGCTAGACGTGAGAATGAGAACTGTGGGACTTTGACACCAACTTTTCCAGTCCCGTTCATGACATCAACAGGCTCGACTACACATTTCATGATTACTTTGGTGGAAGCAGCAACAAAGTCAAAGTCCAATGTTTTGGAAACAAAAGGAAATGATCTGGAGACTCTGAGATTGCACTCGATTACTTTCAATTCATTGTCCTGTTTAAAAAAATCATGGATTTAGGGATTCATTTTAGTAAATACGAGCTTGTACCTTAGCCAGAAGTTGCATATTGAACGGACCAGTAACCTCCAACTTCTTTGCAATGTTACAGCAAATTGTTTGGATCTTTGTAATGGTTTCCGCGTTCACGTCCTGCGGCGGAGTAACAAGCGTTGCATCTCCAGAATGAACTCCTGCATTCTCTACATGCTCGGAAACAGCCATGCAAATAATTTCTCCGTCCGCAGCTACAGCATCCACGTCAATCTCCTTTGCTTCGACAATGTACTTGGAAATGACGACCGGCTTGTCTTTGTTGATCTCCGAGCAACAGGTCTTCAAGTATTTTACCAAATCTTGGTCATTGTGAACCACACACATGGCAGCTCCGCTAAGAACATAAGACGGCCGGACGAGACACGGGTAGCCAACGAGGTTGGAAAATTCCATCGCTGATTCTAAACTCTTCAACTCCTTCCATCTGAAGAGGAATTGAATAAACGTTTCATAATTAAATTGTAATTTTAGAAATATGGCGTCGTTGGTGATTGGTCGTTGATTGAGTTTTTACCTTGGTTGAGAAATTCCAGCCCTGTCCAACATTCGAGAAAACTTGAATCGATTCTCTGCATTGTCAATGCTCTCAGGTGAGGTGCCAAGGATTTTCGCCTGTTGGCGATGAAGATCCATTGCTATGTTGTTCGGAAGTTGTCCACCCATGCAAAGAATTACTCCTTCTGGATTCTCCAAATTGTAAATGTTCATTACAACTTCAAACGAGATTTCGTCAAAGTAGAGCCTATCGCACATGTCGTAGTCCGTGCTAACAGTCTCGGGGTTGTAGTTCACCATGATTGTCTTCTTCCCCAGAGCCCGCAACTCACGGAGACATCCAACTGCACAAGAGTCAAATTCAACAGAGCTCCCAATTCGGTAGACGCCAGACCCTAAGCATAAAAATTGTGTTCAGCCAATTACGATTCAAATTACTTTCATCAAAGTTTAAGTTTACCAATGACAATAACATGGTATCCAGGAAAGCAAATGTCATGTTCACTCGCGTTGTATGAGAGATAGAGGTAGTTTGTCGTCGCAGGCCATTCAGCAGCTACGGTGTCGATTTGCTTTACAAACGGGTAAACACCTGAAATCGAAATCGAAGTTTAGCTAAATGGAAATTAAATTGGTGATTATATAAATAACCTTCTCTCTCCCTGACGGAGCGCACGTTCAATTCCGTGCTTTTGACACAAGTGGCAATTTGTTTGTCAGAGAAGCCAAGTTGTTTTGCTTCAACGAGAATATCCTTTGTTAGTTGTTCCGTGCAGAGAGCTTCCATTTCTATTTGGAACTTGACAATGTTTTTCATTTTGTTCAAAAACCAGCGGTCAATTTTAGTCAACTCGTACAGCCGATCGATTGTGTAACCGCACTTCAAGGCTGCTGCCAACACGTAAATCCGTGTATCCGTCGGATGTTTCAATTCCTGCTCAGATAACGTGAAATGAGTATAGGCAAACATGGCAGTACTTAATTCCTGCCTTGCTTACCGCATCACACGCTGGTTTGGAGTTGGGATCAAACCCGAGAATGTTTTCATCAGTCATTCGCAAAGCCTTTTGCAGCGTCTCTTCAAACTTTCTTCCAATCGCCATTACTTCTCCGACGCTCTTCATTGAACTCCCAATCTAATTCAGACAAGAAAAAACAGCATTTCAGTCATGTCCTTGTAGCATCAGTGTCAGAATCGCAAACCTCTGTGCTAACTCCTGAGAATTTGTGGAAATCCCAATGCGGAACTTTGACAACACAATAATCAAGACTCGGTTCGAAACACGCAGTCGTACATCCAGTGACGGAATTCTTGAGGTCGACTAGTGACTTCCCCAAAGCCAATTTCGCAGCAACATATGCCAGTGGGTAGCCAGTGGCTTTGCTAGCTAAGGCTGAACTACGAGAGAGCCTGGCGTTGACTTCAATGATGTAGTACTCTTCAGATGTCGGGCAAAGAGCATATTGAATGTTGCATTCGCCAACAACATTTAGCCTGCGAATCACTAAAATAAAGACAAAAAAAAATGATATTTTAATTGGAAATGTAAGGTCTGTAATAGTCCGTAACGAACCTTTGAGTGCTGTTGCTCTGAGCATAAAGTAGTCTTTGTTGTTCAGTGTTTGGCTTGGTGCCACCACAATTGACTCCCCCGTATGAATTCCAAGAGGATCCACGTTTTCCATGTTACAAACCTACCATGCAATTCATTGTATTCATTATTGTATTCCATGTAAACAAATAAATTTGTAATATAAATGTACCGTGACGCAGTTGTCATACGCATCTCGTACAACTTCGTATTCAACTTCTTTCCATCCTTTCAAGGACTTGTCGATTATCAATTGGCTTGAGGTTGCCAATGCTTGGGTCGCCAGAGATCGAAGCTGGTCTCGATTATCAGCAAATCCAGAGCCAAGACCACCAAGGCAAAATGCTGCTCGAACAAGAACTGGATAACCCAACTTATCTGCTGCTTCCAGAGCCTGTGAATTTAATTAATTTTTTTTTTAAAAGTTTTATTTGCTAAACATTATTAAACTTACCTCCTCGACAGTACTTGCGATTGAACTAGGAGCTACTTTTTCTCCAACTTCTTTGACTTCATTGGCAAACAAGTTTCGATCTTCGGAAATGATTATTGAGTTGATGGAAGTTCCTAAAACTCTGACCCTGTATTTTTGAAACACGCCTCGCTTGTCCAACTCAATGCCACAGTTGAGAGCCGTTTGACCTCCGAATGTAAGGAGAACACCATCCGGCCTTTCGTCGTGGATCACTTGTTCCACGTAGTCAGGCATGATTGGGAGAAAGTACACTTTATCCGCCAGACCCTTTGATGTTTGCACAGTGGCGATGTTCGGATTGATCAGAACAGTTTGGATCTTTTCCTCACGGAGAGCCTTGATTGCTTGGGACCCTGAATAGTCGAATTCTCCAGCCTGTCCGATGGAAAGACCCCCAGATCCAAGAATCAAAACTTTCTTCGGAACGATTTGATATTCTGCAATTTTTTCTGGTGTCGGGCATGTTTTTGCAATGTGTGCATTTATCTGGGGACGAAATGAAACCGTCTTCCCACTCTGTTTCTGGTCCTTGACGTTCTTCAAAAAAATGTCAAACAGAAATTCAAGATCTTCTGGGCCCGCTGTGTGTTCTGGATGAAATTGTACGCTGCGAAAATAAATTCAAACTTGACCTAGTTGATCTTAACGTGACTAAAATTATCATTTACGTACCTGAAGAAAGGCAAGGTATTGTGCACAATACCCTCGTTTGTGTTGTCATTTGCATTCGTAAATAGAGGAGCCCAGTCACAAGGGATTGTGGTTGCATCCACTGCAAATCCATGATTCTGAGACGTGATGTAACACCTTCGCGTTCCTTCATGAATACACGGTTGGTTGTGGCCTCGGTTCCCGTACCTTTGAATCAACATTTCAGTTACGTTTCATTGCACCTTGACTTTAGAGCAAATTAACTTTACTTCATTTTGAATGTAGAGCAACCAGCAGCCAAGGCCAACAATTGGTGACCCATACAAATGCCAAAGATCGGTTTTTGGTTTCCTTGGCTCATGAAGTTGCGCAGATTGGAAATGGTCTTTTCACACAGTCCAGGATCTCCGGGACCATTGCTAATGAATAGACCATCAAAGCGAGAAGCATCAATAGGATGGTCCCATGGAATCACTTCAACAGAAGCACCGCGGTTGAGGAAGCATCTCAATTGATTGTACTTTAGCCCACAGTCAATGACAGTAATTCGAGGTGATCCTGACGGATTGTAGACAACGGGTTTCTGAAACGGAGAAGTCAAGGTTATTCAAACATGACGGAATTACGTAGCAACAGTTGGCGACAACTGGATGCATCTTGCGCGACAATGCCTCATAAACTGCCAAATTATAAACTGCGTACTCACCGACCACCACCGGCGCCATAAAATAAGAAAGAGCAGCTTGAGCAAAATGAAAATGCCAAATTACGTTCACGTGGAAGCGACAGATAACCTTCGCTCAGTCGTCAGATTTACCAAAACAAAGTCCCTCTCTTCACAGTCTGTGTTCACAGCAGTCATTAGAAGGATTTATCAAGTTAGATCAAGACCACATGTTGGAACATGAATAAAATGCAGTTCCCAATTTAGCTCGTACAGAAAAGATAAAGAAGAAAGCTCACGGTAATTATAGAAACATGGGTTTGCCAAGAAGGGCGCGCCTGCTCGGGTTTAGCGGAAAGGCGGCTGAATTAATTCGAGTATTAATTCACCTTGATGGAAACGACAGCCGGCAGATTAGTAAGATTGGGGTCCTTGAAGGCCGGGTTTTCACCCCCATCCACAACGACCTTCCCCAACAGAGTGCCATGATTCCGGATGAGTTTTGTCAATTGCCGGGTGTCAATGCCATAAATGCCAGGGACATTGTGTTCTTTCATCCAAGCGGAGAGTGTTTTGAACAAGTTCCAATGACTGGGTTCCTCACAAACTTCTCCCACAATGAGTCCCGCTGCCCAGATTTTGTTCGACTCAAACCATCTAAAAAAAAAACAAGTAATTAGATTTTACGCTCATACAAAAGAACCATAGAAAATCCAATTTGGTTGTAAAAACTATAAACAGGATTACTGCGTGACATTGTCACAAGACCTTAACATAATTAAAACCGCTGCCAGAAAATCACCGCACTCACCTTGGGATGCCAAATTCATCTTCGCTGTCAGACGGAATTCCGTAATTACCAACCAGGGGGTAGGTCAAGACAAGGATTTGCTCACAGTAAGACGGATCTGTCAAGGATTCCGTATAGCCGACCATCCCCGTCTGGAAAACTAAAAGGCCAAAATTCAAGGTCAAAGAAAAGCTTTTTGGCAATAATGATCCAAAGGGACTCACCAACTTCTCCAGGGACAGAGACAGTGGCCCCAAAAACATATCCTTTGAACTCAGTTCCATCTTCCAAAATGAGACTTCCAGCAACTTCCGACTCACGCCCACACGAGCTGGAAATTGAGTATGCTACCATTCTGATTATTGAAATCTTGTGGAATGATTTCTGGAGTGACGGACAATGTTGAATGATGAAGAGACAGCTCCGGAATGAACCCTTGCAACTGGACTGGAAGGAGATGCGGTAATCACAGAGTCATCAAAGTTAGGGGTGGGGGTGAAAAGGGCGAAATCCAATTCTTCTTCTCTGAGAAAGAAAATAAAAGTTTCCTTTAGTGTATAATTAAAACTTGTGTTAATTGCATTCAGTCTCCACTCTTCGTTAAACTTTCCATCTTGTCATCGTCATTTTCATTCTCGTTAGATAAGAAAGTGCCAACGAAGCGCAGACGGAGCGTCGTTTTTCATTTTATTGTACAAATGAAACCAAATGAAGCCTTTGTCTAAAAATGATGACTGAATAGTGTGAGACGATCAAAGCGTCATGTTAGATTCTGACAAGAGTAATATTTAAGACGGAATGAGTCAAAGGCTATCTGTGTCTCGTCTCTTGTGAAATGTCATACAGATGCATGGCCTTCAACTCTGTAAATGCCAACCAAGAAACACTAGCTACTGACTGGCGGTAATTATTGTTATCCTACACCCGGAGCCCTTTCATGGAACTGTTTCAACTGTATGTGAACTAAAATTGTCAAACCTCGCAGAATCGAAATTGCAAATGTATCTTAATTTTTTGATGATTAAAACCCCGTTTTACTTTACGAATTTACAAAAACTTACCTCAGTTTCTACATGAGCAGTGGATAACTTTATGATTGCTCACTATCTATATGCGCTGGGATTTCTAAAAAAAATTCAACTTCCGCCAAGATTGGCAAGATTACTTTTTGTTAAAATTAGCAGTCCAGCACTATAATAGTTTAAGAATTTTCAGCCTTTTAGTTTCTGGTAATGAGTACACCCACGTTTGAGCGTCGTGCTCCATATGCCTTTCTTACCTGTTTAGACCGGCTGACCCTGATGTCCTTTTTGGTATTCATTGACAAACGACGACACGACTGCAGGGGCATGAAAGGCTGGACTAGGTCTAAAAAAAAGGTCCTTCCTTTTCTTTCGTTGTAGAGTGCCTTTCTAAATCTGTAACAAAAGGGTCAACTTAATTTAGAACAGGAAAGGCAGGAAACTAAACGAAAAACATATACAAATAATGTTAACAATCTGACATTTGGAGATTACATTTTAGGTCGCAGGGTTACCGTTAGGAATCCAGTCACCAGCCCTTGGTACAAGCCGTAACCCAGCTACCACCACCAGCACTGATTAATCAATTGATGAACCAGTCAATCACAAATTAAAAACGCATGCAGGCACTGCATCCAATTGACTGACAGCTGAACACGTTTTTCACCCTGTGATTCCCTGCCGTGTCAATTTCGCAAACTTTTTTCCCGCTGCGTTGACGGAAGGGTCAGCTTGTCTAGGGACAACTACCATAATAAAACCAAAACACAGTACCTCATTAATCATCAAATTCTAATTAGTTTTAGCATTAATTGGAAGCATTTTGATACAAAGGAATGATTAAGAAGCAGAAAATCTCTTTGCAGTAATTATCAATGCCAGACACGGGATACCATTTCGGAACCATTTCCGGCCTCTCTAGTTCCCAGACTCTGTACCGGTCAATGCCACCTGCGGATCCAACGATTTCCTTCCAAGTTGGATTCGTTAATTACCATTTATTAGTAGATACACGATGTTCATAAGTCATATTACTTTACTGATTTGAGCATTTATTGTCACCTTCTTCAGATTTTACAACCTGTTCTCCCAGAAGTAGTTGTAGAAATTCATGTTTGAATTGGCCCGGTTATAATACTAGTTACTTCGAAATTCCAGATGTATTGCTTGTGACGCCGGTGTTGGTTTATCAAATCGAGAGCTTAAACTAACACTCCAATTTAAGAGTTTCCGGTTTCAAAATTGTACAAGACTCTCAATCAAACCATATAAATCAATTAAACTGCTACCAATAGTTAGAATCTGAAGTATTAAAATATTTTTTCATTCAACACAATTTCAATTGTGTTTCCCTAAAATATTTTCCGGTTTCAAAATTGTACAAGACTCTCAATCAAACCATATAAATCAATTAAACTGCTACCAATAGTTAGAATCTGAAGTATTAAAATATTTTTTCATTCAACACAATTTCAATTGTATTTCCCTAAAATAAATTTTATTAGTCTGGTTTTCAATGTACGAAACACTTTAAAATGTATAAAACTTGGAAGATATTGTTTCTGGAGGGGCGGAGTCAGTCAAAAATGCAAATTCTCTTGTATATTCACACGCAATTATTTCTAATTGATTGATTTTTTCTCACGATTGAATTTTCCCTATATGTATTAAATCAATCTTCAGAAGAGCTCTAAAAATGTCCAATACTGAAATCTGAATCTCTGAAGTAGAGAGGCCCTATAAAACTTTCCATGACGGAAGTGTCTCTCAGCTGGGCATGATGCGGGGTCAATGACACCCGGAGGAATGATTGCAAATCGTATTATGTTTAAAAGTGTGTTATTCCATAGGTCAACGGTGAATGTGAAATAGTTTTTAATTGACATGTGTATTTCAGTGTTTTTCCTCTATTTGTGCCTGTGTGGTATGTAAAGTTGACCCCCACACGAATGCATTCTGAGTTTCTTCCCAACCACCCACTGAACCTCACTCTTGTGATTCTGCTCTTCGGATCCACATTCCTCATTCCAGTGGACGTGTTTGCAAAGTAGACTTGTAACCAGTACCAGTGATAAAAGTGTCGCCAGTGACTCAGTGGAAAGCCAGCAACTGACATGTCCCAAGACTGACCCAAAAACACAGGAACATCAGTCACAAACATTCAGGCTTTGACACGGTAACTAAATAAGACTCATCTCTTGGTAACCTTCTTACTGACCACTGCATGACATAAAGCTAACATCAGTGCTTAAAGTCATTTACAAGTTACTGTGTAGGCTATTATGACTGCTACTCCAAACTCCGATCTCAATGACCAAAAGAACAATTTAGTTGACACTGGACATGGACAAGAGGAAGAAGACTCGGAAGACGAGAGTGAGATACTAGAAGAAAGTCCTTGTGGTCGATGGGTCAAAAGGAGAGAACAGGTAAACCCAAATTGTCAATGTCACCATAAGCATTGATTCTCAAAGTGTGTCATGTCAACTTCCATGATTTCCATTTCTATAACACAGGTTGCTAAAGGATGAATGCGACACGGTGTCGTATTATTGGGTTCAACACCAACCCATGAGCTCAGTCACTGTAAAAATCGAATATTAGGATGGTATAGATTTTATAAGTTTAGTTTTGTTGCTACCACCCTGCATCGTCATCGTGTACTCAAGAAGGATATGGAACTGTAATTTTAAAGGCAAATTGGTTTTGGGTTAATGGGGTTTATACTCTTTTCATTTTAACCTTCCTGTGCTTATGATCTCACCTTGAAGGCTTAATTAGTGACGAGCCTTAACAAATTACGAAGAAGTCATGAAAGCGTCATCAGTCATGTGCGCAGTGTGTGGTTTCTATGGCTGTAAGCTTCCGAGTCAATGTCCAAAATGTCTGGTTGATTCCGCCTAGTTAATTAGGATATGTGGTTAGATTTATTGCAAAGTAGGCTATTTTTAACCCCTGGTAGATATCAAAACAAACACCGACTTTGCTCGGTTCTTCTAACTAAGTAGCACTTGGTTTTCCTTTGATTTCATTCATGCGAAAAGTTTGTAAAACGTAAAAGTGATGAAATGAGTGGAAATGCATTCATCAGAAAATTGCAGAGTAGTAAAAGTAGTAGAAATAATTCCAGGTCAACTACCCAAAAGGTCTCTCAATGCCCTTTGAAAGGGCAATGACCACGTCGCAGCATCATTTTATGTGAATCTCAATGTAATTTTTTAGTTGTTTTCACATTGTTGTTGCTCGTTTTTCTCCGGTTTTCCATCAGACAAAATTGCCTTTGCCTTGGGGCGACAGAAAGAAGAAGGCTTGACGTTTGGTTAATGGTTAGTCCTGACTGTTACTCTAATTAGTCCGGTCTGATGACTTCAGTTTTGAAGGCCACGAATCAAGAAGAAGGGTATAGTAATGCAAACCAATCCAAAACACACCAGTCAGCTCGCGTGTCTTCCGGTTTTTAAGGCTCATCCATATTACTAACCGACCAAAGTTTGACCTTAGCACGCCACAAAATGCCCACCCGTATAATTTGCAATTTCGGAACTTCCAATGACCATATCATTCCAGTTTCGTCTCGTACCGTCTGGTTCGTGCTCTGAAGCATCTGTTTTTGTTGACCTCGTGGGTCTGGTTTGAATGTGGAACATCAAAATCCACTTAAGGAACGATGCATTTAGACAGATCTAGATGCATCCATTCGGATCGATCTCGCATGCCAAACTCGTCGCTAAATGTGGAATTTCACCAGAGCTTTCTCCGTTTAGGTTTTCTTGTAATTCTCCCATTGCCTGGTTTCATGTTATTAAGGACTTTGTTAACTTTCATTTGTTTCAAGCTCCTCCAGGTAGGTTTTAGATTAAACTCGTTTCTCGGGTACATGCACAAATGATGGCAGGTGGGATGTCACTGGCATTTATAATTCAGATAACCATTCCTGCTCTCATGAAGATGTGACTTGACTTCTCATTTTGCGGGTCTTTGCTTTTAGTCCAAATTGAAAACTCGGTGGACCCCATGGCACAGCTTACTGTGTTTGTTCACTTCCACTTGACTTTTATTTTGATTGTTGTTATCTAAAGATGCTTATGGAGTGTCTTGTTTTGTTATTACGAGAAATTATTATAACTGGAATATGTACTCGAGGGAGTGGAAAGTTTTTGAACAAATTGGTGTAAGGAAAAATGAATAATTTATATCCAACTTCTCTTAACGCCAAGGCATGGTGGAATTATAAATTAAATTCTGAATGTGAAATATAGGATGCCATAGGACATAGGTTCCTCCTAGACACAAGCAACTAACTGGAGTTCCGTCACGCAATTTGAGGAACATGCTTCTGCTAAAATTTACGATATTATTAAGTCAGGTCCGGGTAATCGTCGCGAGTTCCATTTAAAAAAATTTGTTATCTGGACTCTGGAGGTTTGCATCTTTTAACATCGTTTTGTCCTTTTGTAATTGAAACGTCAAAGAAGCGACTTGATTTCTTATTTAGTCTGTAGGCCAGAGAGCCATCCATGGTCCATATTTATTTTAGAAAGCGAAAGGTTTCCTAACATAACAGCTTGGGATTTCAACAGAATCCATTGAAATATCACGTGAATTTAAAACTTTCATTTTTATCTGTCAGACTGGTCCGACTTGAGCTTCGGGTACCGAAATAGAAAGAATGATGATTGGAAGCAGAGTACAAAAATAAAATAGGTGGGGGAGATTAGCAGTAATGCATTATCTAACCCCAGAATTAGTCATCCGGGTCTCTGGAATTTTAACAATTCATTGGTATAAAATATTTATACATTTTTGCTACATTATACACAAGCCAGGCCCCATGTTATTCATAAATGCACATTTGCATCCGGTGTTTGATGACAGACTGTCGTGCAACAACCCGTTTGTACCTCAAAATTCTATTCCTTGTTTTTGTTGGAGCTATACAACTTATCCAAGTGGAAACTGATTCCGGAGTAGATTCATTTCCGTTTTTCCGACTTGACTTGACTTTGGCAACGGAAAGAGAAAATCCAAGCGACTTGTTGCAAAACCTGTAGGAGAGATAGGAAGCTCTATTTATACTGGTCCATTATGTTTTCCTTCCCTTCCAAAATATTTTGATTTCTATTTTCTGGACCCATCACAACGAAAACAGCAGAAGTTTTCCATTAAGTCGCTTTAATTTATGTAACTCGTTTCGTTGGCATTGGCACTGGATTCAAAGAGGCCGTTTGTAAGCTTACCGTGCCCGGTTAGTGCCCGGAACAAGTATAAATAATAAGATGAATTCCTTTATATCGCTTCCAGCAAATGTTGCAGGCTTTTCGTAGTTTTATACGCATTTATTATGCGCCTTTCTTTCCACGGGCGGCCTTGACTCGTTTCTGATCCACTTTAAGTCAAGTGCTCTCAAATTGACGCCTCATCAGTGTGTAGTTGTAGTGTAGAATAATCTTGTGGTCGTGCACAAAGTCCCGTTACTTTGCACTTGAATGCGACAAGGAAGCAATTTGGTTTCTGGCAGTGTCCAAGTATTCATCCTCTATTAAGGGAAGTTCTAGGTCATTTACCTTTTTATCTGTTGGATTGCAAGGAATTGCAAACTAGGTTGGATTCAAAAAGTGCATTCTCCCTTGTAATTGTTTTCCGATCCAACCAGAACCTGGGTGTGACTGACCTTTCTTTTTCATTGCATTTCATGGGAAGTTTTCTGACTCATCGTCCCCTTGTAACACTCTCCTTTCTCTCTCTCTGCGAATTCTTGACTTCGCGACGAGCATTGCAAATAAACTTTCGTCAGCATGAGGTCGATCCAAAGTTTATTTGTCTTGGGACTTTAGTCGTTTGTTCCTAACCCATGAAACTTTATTGATTAATCCTACCCTCTGTTTTGTCTGCACAAAATGAGCACAAGATGTGAAAAATGATAGAATTTGTTTCATGCAGTTAAACTTTTACCAAATTGCTTTATAGACTAAACTGAACTTTATTTGAGTCTTCCGACGCGTCTAAAATAAATAGAAAGCGCAAGAGTATACACAGAGATTTCCATCACTCCGTGTTTCTGTATTCCCTTGTGATGACAGAGTGTCACTTGAATTCATGTCGGTGTTTTATTATCCAAATTTATTTTTATGGTTTAGGTGGATCAGCGCGATGTTCCTGGGATCGATGCTGCCTACTTGGCCATGGACACTGAAGAAGGGGTCGAGGTTGTTTGGAATGAGATACTCTTTTCCGAACGAAAAAGTTTCAAGGCTCAAGAAGAGAAGATTTGCCTGGTCTTCGATAACTTGACACAGTTAGAACACCCAAATATTGTCAAGTTCCATAAATACTGGGTGGAGATACAGGCAGAGAAGCCACGGGTATTAATTGCAGACAAAACCTTAAAACACTAAAGTTTATTTAACTGTTGCACTTTTTCCAGGTTGTCTTCATCACAGAGTACATGTCATCCGGCTCATTGAAGCAGTTCCTCAAGCGTACGAAAAAGAATGGAAAGAAACTTCCTCACGCGGCGTGGAAAAGATGGTGTACTCAGATCCTCTCAGCCTTGAGGTATTTAAAACCAACCAGGAAACACGGATTTCCTGATCTTAATCGAACTGTAATTATAAAACTGAGAGAGTTGCTTCTTTCATGTTGATTCCTTCAGCTACACTTCTGTCTGGCTCTTGGCGGCAGCTAATGATTACGGAGGCGGATTAGTTATAATTTGTCTAACAATTTTTTTTGGTTGCAGTTACTTGCACTCCTGTTGTCCTTCAATAATTCATGGGTAATTTGACTTGTGATACGATTTTCATTCAGCACAATGGTCTCGTTAAGATTGGTTCAGGTGAGTGAACATGTAACTCAGCGCATCCATTGACCTTCGATGTGGAAATCGTATATGCTAATTGGGCTCACATTTTGTGCCACTCGTTGTCGTTAAAACCATCACCCTACAATGCTTTCTCTTTGTTGGCAAAAGACTCGAAAACTGAGAGTTCGGTGCCAACAAGTTGAAATGGTTTCGTAGTAGGTCTTGATTAATGAAAACTTTTATTTCTTTTTTTATTTATCAGTTGCCCCAGATGCAATTCATCACCATGTCAAGTCGTGTCGAGACAATATCAAGAATATGCACTTTGTAGCTCCCGAATATGGAAGTAAGTAGCTTTTACGCGGAAGGCGAAGATTTTAATTTCCCTGGATTTGCAAAGCGTATCATTTTCGCAACGCCGAATTCACATTTGGGTACGGAGCTGAATAACTTCTATTCAGCTTTGTTCGTGGAATCGGAGTTTGTTGACCCAGTCTCCGGATTGTGCTCGTTCCGGTATAACGGTAGACTGCCTAGAATTCCTTGATTCAATCTCCTTCTAATTTCGGTTTTCCCCGTATTTCCTTTTTGGAAAAGTATATAAAAATGTTCCGACAGGATAAAGTAGCTCTTCATTTTTAGCTCTGTCGTCGAAGTGGTGTGAAGTGCGAAACAAAATCGTAAGATTATTCCAGTCCTTCCCATGCTGGAAATTGTTTTAGTCTGAATTGGATTTGTGATGAGATTGAGAAAGTTCTAACGTGGTTTCTCGTTTTTTTTTTTGTATTAGGTGATTCTCCAGGGGTTGGTTCAGCTGCGGATATCTTTTCATTCGGAATGTGTGCGCTTGAGATGGCGGCCCTTGAGATTCAAGGGAACGGTGATTCGGGAACCTTGGTGACTGAAGATCATATAAACCGGACAATAGAATCATTAGAGCCAAATGACAGTCCTATTAATGACTTTGTGCGGAAGTGCATCCAGGAAGATCCCGTGACTAGGCCAACAGCGAGGGAACTCCTCTTCCACCCCGTTCTATTTGAAGTTCCTTCTCTCAAACTCATGTCAGCTCACGCCTTAGTCAATAGCACAGGTCAGGTCACAAGACATTGGAGCACCCTCATTGGATGAAAACTGATTTTTTTATTTTTGTAGGAAACATATCGGAAACGATAACAGATGAAGTGCTCCAAAAACACTACAATCCCGACATAGTGTTGGCTGAGGTGGTGAGAAGAAAACTAGAGGACGAAACCACTCCTGAGGGGACTCCTTCAGACTCCTTCATTCGATTCCCATATCGTTTGGCAGACGTTCCTGTTACGGAAAAGTTGGAAAAGTTTGTGGAGGACGTCAAGTAAGTAAAGTATTAAAAATCTGTTTCTGAATGAAGTAGCTTTGCTGAGTATCGCTATTGATTGAGTGATGAAAGGATAATAATCTGCCGGTTTCATTACGCCACAAGGAAACTTTGTAAAGTGTCCTCTTTCTTATTGATTTTTCAGATATGGGATTTACCCGCTGAACTGTTTTGAGCTTCCGATTCCATACCCGCTCCCAGCACGGCAGATGGCTTCAAGTCCAGAAGTGATTGACAGTGTCAAGTCCGTGAGTCCAGAGCCAATGGACTTGGAAAATCGGCGTGTGATGAACATGATGTGCAACGTGAAGCCACGGGAAGAAGGCCCAGGATTTCTTGTACTAGACCAACATTTATTACGCTCTCTTCCTATTCCACTTCCCATCCTAGCCCCCTCGATGCCTTCTAATGTGAAACTAATGATGACATGTTTTCGTAATAGTAAAAATAATTGCTTTCGTAATTTTTACTCTTGCTAACCTAAAGTTCAGACTCTCCTCAGAGTTTTGAACATTGCTTTTATATTATATTCAATATATACAGGGGAACTGACTTTTGTTAATTTTCTTGTCTATAGATGACAATTCTGGTGAGAATGGATGATAAGATGAACCGCCAGTTATCCTGTGTTGTTAATGAGACTGATACCGCCACTGAGTTAGCCACCGAACTAGTCTACCACGGATTTATTCATGAGGCAATCACAGAATACAATTTATCTATCCAATTACTTATTCTTATAATAACCCCTTGTAATACAACCAACCACTCCTATGACTTTGACTGACGCAAATGTCACTGACTCCTTGTCATTAGATAAGTTGACATTAGGAGTGGAGTGACATCTGCATTGCTCAATAATTGCTCCAGTTTTGCTTCATGAGCAGGAGTGGTTAGTTGTTACGTCTCATTTTAAAGAGTTCAATGACTCCAGAGGGATGATAAGCGCTTTGAAAAACCTTTAAAAAAACCAGACAGTGACGGTATTGATTTTTGAATGTCTCAGGCGGATCGTGATAAATTGGGGAATTTGATTGAGGAGTCCCTTTACAACAGACTTGACGAAGACCCTGACGAAGGAAGCCTCAACTGCTTAATCCAAGGGAATGGCGTCACGCTCAACGGCGGAAGTGCTGGATTCTATCCACTTTCTTCCCTGAATTCTGGCGGTGTCACATCAGCGGGTAGCTAACGATCGGGGTGGCCTTCGGGCGAACTGTCTCCATCATTCTCCGTTGACAACGAACAGTCACCTACTTCCTTTTAGGCCTTCAAAGCTTCCGCTAAGTCTACTTGTGCCGCCACCATCTTAGAATCCTGCGTCGCAGCACAACATCGCAACAACATTTCAACGCTCGACTGAAAATTTAAGCATCGATGAGCAAAATATCTACACACTAAATTCTCCTAATTTGATTTCCTTTACTATCCACTAACTAAAACCTTGAGTTTCCGTATTTTAATTTTCCGTAAACTTTTAGCCATTTTGAAAATGGATTTTAGCCACTCCCCTTTCTTTCTTTTTGTAAAATTCAGGACTCTTTTCAAAGCTAAAGGACGCTTTGGAATTCGATCAATTGATGCTTTTGGCCGGATTTTGGAATTTTAGTCATCAATTAATTACTATAAAAATGAACTTTGACTGCGTAAAAAGGTAAACTAAGGAGCCAAGCAATGGCTTCGGATCAATCATGTCTGACGATAAACTCAATTAAATTACATATTGAGATGATATAATGAATGAAGAAATCAAGTTGCAACAACCATTTCTAATTTCTAGTTTGTGAAACTCTGACTGTGGAATTTTAAATAAAAAAAAACGTTTATTTACGCACTATACGCTTTTACAAAAATGAGTTAAGAAAATAAAAAAGACAAAAGTGACAAGAAACTATCAGAAGAGAATTTCAGTTTTATTTCTGTATGACTTACTAATTTGGGTAATTAATGGTTTGGGGTGTGATGCTTTACTTTTGTGCTTGTGGGCGTTGTTGCTGTCTCAGTAATTGCTGCTGCTGCTGAGGTTGTTGGTACTGGACGGGCCTGGCATTAAGAAGTCCTGTCAGTCGCTGTCGCTGTTGACCTAGTTCCTCCTCCTCTTCTTCCTCTTCCGGTTGACCTCGTTTGCTGGGGTCACATGGGTTTCCGCTCTGATACTCGTACTCTCGTTTCACACCATCGGGGTCGACGTATCCATATTTACCTCGGACGACACAGTCAACTCCAATCGTTTCTTCTTTGAAAGTACCGTCCTCATTCGTATAGCCCCAGGATGTACTGCCATCTTCGTTATTACGCATGTACCTAAAAGTAATTTGCCAAGTTAGTGTTGCTTAAAATGTCGGGATTTAATATGGTACCTATCGAGCGTTTTGATTGGAGTTGGAGTAGAAGTCTGACGATCTCCAATCAATCGAGTGTCTTGACCAAGACGCAATGGCTGTTGCTGCAGTTGAACTTGGGGCTGGGGTTGACGGATTATTTGCTGGGGTTGAGGAATTTGCTGCGGCTGGACTGGCCTTCGGATTTGCTGGTGTTGCTAGAAATACAAGAATAAAATGAATTCTTGGTCGTGGGATTATGTGACAAATTCTTGGACTTTACCTGCTGAGGTTGTTGCTGGACTTGAAACCTTTGAGGTCCAACTGGTGTCGAGATATCTATTGGTTGCTGCTGTTGCACAATCCTAACTGGCGATCGCTGTGGCCCCAGAGGACGCGGCGTAGGTGTCGCTTGGAGTTGCACTGGTCGAATTTGCCCTCGGAATGGCTGTTGAGCTGGAGCTCCAGGAGCGTCTTCGTATTCTTCATCTTCATACTCGTCCTCTTCGGTGGAAGCTGTTGTCACCGGTGCTTGAGGAGAGCGAAGCTGAAGCTGCTGTGGCTGAGGGGCAGTTGCTTGTCGCGTCGACGCAGGTGATGGAGACAAAGATGCAAAGCTAGGTAATCCTATTGGACGTTGTTGTAGTTGCTGTTGCTGCTGAGGTTGCTGCTGCTGCAAATACACCGGTTGCAACTGTTGCGCTTGAGGTTGTGGCGATCGAAGCAGTAGCGGTTGTTGCTGCCGATGGAGTTGTTGTTGTTGCGGCTGGTACTGCTGCAGCTGCGGGCTGAAACCTATTTGTTGCTGGTTATAATTGGGCGTGGCTACTGGACGGTTTCCACCACCTCCCAATTGGATTGAACGCTAGAGAATGTTGCTGCTGCTGGAGCTGTGGGAGAGCATCATTCATTTGGACCAACGCCAACAGACACGTGATCGCCACCACGTAAACCTGAAAGTGAAAAATGTTGAATAGTGTACAACCGCAGACATTATCGCCGCATAAGGATCTTAATCCATCCCAGAGGAAATGATGGGTGATGAGACAACCAATAAAAATGAAAGCAGACGATTAGCGACCTGATGCTGATGAGAATTGCTGAGAAAATGGAAATGCTCTCAAATTTTCCCAGCGGTTCTCCATTGTCTCTTTTGTTCTCAAAATGAATTAAAGAGACAAAGATTTCATTGTTGGCTCAAAGTGTACTTGGGATGAGCAAAATATTTTAGCACACATTGTGGATATTCGACTCTCTCCACTACCCTATTCGTCATTGCCTCAACAAAATTTCATTTTTACATTTGTCCATTTTTTTTATTAGCTTACTTTATAACTTTCGCCAAAACTGTAAAATCTCTTGGATGACACCGTGACGCCCCAGCCTCTGAGAAGCGTCATGGGACGCCGACCTCTAATTCCTAATAAACTTGTACCCCAGATTATACTACTTGGGGTAGTCATAAAATGTAAATGATTGGCAATTGGGGTAATTATTATGAGCTAATCCATGTTCGCATATGCAATTTGTCAATCCTCCTTGTGCACTAGTGTGTGGTCAATCAAGGAGAGATGCAATCGGATCCAATTGCCAATTATCCAAGAGCGAGTACTGTCCTCGTGTCCCTTGATTGGACGGCATGAGGCTTAGGGTGTTTGGGCGTGGTCCCCTTACACAATCCACACGTGCTGTTCGATCGAAAGATAAATGACAGAATTGTCTTGTTGATTGTTGGGATCAATTCCAAAGGCGCAAGTAAAGGCTTTTGATCTCGACTCATGCCTCCGGTAATTGCCATTTCTTATCGGAAGAGAAATCAATTGCCACACATTGTTGGCCACATTCATGACACCTTTTGCATATGAGGAAGGGATTAACGACAACAATCGTTTGTTGGAGGCAGAATGCGCGTAAAGGCTATTTTCAGTGCGTGACCACTACCGAGGAGTCATTAAAATAAATCCATTATTTTGCAATCCTGATCACACTTCTAAAACAGTTGGGAAATATCAGGAAATGATAACTTGTCACAAAAAAAAATTGTTTAAAGATTTCTGGTCGCGAATTCCACTGCTACCGGCTAAAGTGGCAAAAATACTAGCGCTTTTCTAAACGCGTTAACCAAAGCAAATCTACCGCATGCAATATCGCAAAATTTTAAATGAATCCATGCGCTTCAGCATTTTGTTGTTATTAGATTAGGCACAGGCAACTAAATAATTTGTGTTACCTGTGTTAGCCGCATGATGTTTTGGTCTAACTTGGAAAGCGTCTCTTCGGATTCTTAACAGAAATTCACACGCTTCGAGCGTGACGCGATTCCGAAAAATTTGTATAATCTTCAAATTCACGAAAGTTCCATAAACAGCAATCTAGAACTGTCAACTTCTGAGATTATTGATTGGAGATTAGCGTTGCCTGTATGGGTCTTTGCTCTGAAGTAAAAGTACCAACTGATCTGTGATTCCTTTATGGCTGTCACTTTATATCAACAATCCCAGTGATCTGCTCCTGCATTGTTGAATGGGTGGGATGGGATGCAACAATGCAATATTATTGCATTACATTCACACCGTCGTCGTTAGAATTGTTATACAAGGAGCTTTGTGCGTGGAAACGTGCTCGATTTCATTTACCATTTTTGATCTCACAATGCCATATCGAACTTAATGCCTCCGCCATCGTATCATGCTCGAGGACACGATGAATTCAAGCCCGGCCCTGTTATTTCGACTACAAATTCAAATATTTGAAGAGCTTATGTACGTTTAATTAAGAACTGAGAGACCTAATGAGACTTGTCACTTTAACGACATGAATTACTTTCCATCTCCACCCTCTTTAAAATCCTCCTCCTCCCTTATTCCCCAATACTGATTTATGACACTCCTTTCGCAACTAAATGCTCAACTTTCAACGAATTAATCAAATCACTAAACAAGGATCGTAGTGTTTATTATTGGAAATGAAAATCATTACATTTATCATAAGTGGGGAAACGCTATGTACGAGTCTGGTTGAGTTGTGACTGCGGTTACCTAAATAGAAGCCAAGATGACAAGTTTGAGGATTATTGGGACGCGTAAAGACTAGTTGTTCTAGTTTCGTAACATTTAGTTCCGTTCTGACAACTTTGCGGAAATATGGGAGCGTCTGTTTTAATTATTAATTGCGCGTAGACTGCTAAAACTTTACCCTCCCTCTTGTGTGTGTGAAGTTGTGAAAACTGTTAAACTGTCACACTAACAATGTTTACGAGTACCCTCTGATTTTGCGCATATGTTTAAGTAACGTTATTGCCCGGATTTAGAACTTTTCCTGTTTGATTCACTTGTTGAAGGACGAAGATGGCTTGACCTTCGCTGGAAGAATTGGAGGATCACTCGGTCCGTAGAAGATGAGTTCAGGTATTTGTCCTCCTTGCACTCCTGTTCCATTGGTACTCTCGGCCGAACATTGGAACTGGAAAGTCACATTCCCAACGGCAACGTCAGTCATCCCTTCTTGACCAAAGTAGCTTAGGTCCATTCCATCAAGTACGGCAGAGGCAGTGTAGTAGGTGTCCGGATCCACCTATATTAGAGGAAATTCGTTTGTACTTTATTGCCAACTTTCGTGAATTTTACGCATGAAATACCTGGACTGGTTGCCGGAAATAAACATGGAATGTATTACTCGAGCCGTCGGAGAAGAATTCCGTTTCATTGTCTGCAAGAACTTGGCCATGTTTCTTTAGCTCAATGTGGACGGCGTACGTAGCAGCGCCATTAGATGACCCGTACAACCCATAGCCAACAATAAAAATCCGACGGTCGACGGAAAATTGGATACTGTCGCATCGTCCACGGTAACGCCACTGGTTGCTTCGATATGCAGAAGATTGGAAGCGATGGCAAACCTGAAAAATATTTTGTCAGTGAGTACCATTTTTTGTTTCGGATATAATCTAACCTGAGACTTCAAGCCAGCTCTGGGTGTAGTCAAGCACTCAAGCCTTGGCTTGTTTGTGGCGGTAAAGTGGAGGAAAATATCGTGAGATTCTTGCAATGAAAAAATTCCAGTCTGGGCAGGGCCATCAGCAAATTCCTTCAAATCCATGGCAGTGACGCGAATCAAATGGAGTGAATTTCCTGAAAAAATACCAAAATGACAAATGATGCGATCCAACTTGCGTTTTTTTCACTCACCTAAAGCTGCTCTTAGATTCCCAGGTGTAGGTTTAATTTCTCGCCGGTCACACTCTGCTGTAGCCCATGCCATGGCAGCATTGAAAATATGGAGTTCCTTGAAATTCAGGGTTTCTCTGGACATGATACTCTGGAGAGTATCATGGTCGATCTCTAAAAAACCTTCAGAGTTTAGCGCAATCTCACCCTAAAAATGAATTATTACATTAAAATCAGAATAAATGGTAACTTCAAGAAGTTTTATTGATCCGTTGTACCTGGGCATCGATAACTTCCCAACATCGCTGCATGAGCTCAAACTCATCGAAAATTCGTGCCTGGCTGAGGAGAACACAGGCATTTCGAGCAGTAAGACTCGCTTCCAGGAACTGCACGCAGGCTCTTGCCAGCTGTGGGATAATGTACTTCTTGGCAACGTGTAAAGTGGCCAAAACACAGTCTTCATCCAAGTCAATCTCATCCGCGTACAAATACCTAAAACACAGAAAAAAGTCAAGTTCATTCGATACTTCGACATTTGAAAGAACTTACTTGAGCATTTTAAGAAATGCATCTGGTTCGACATCAGGAACTACAACTTCATCCATGGTTTCTGCCAAGTTTCCGTAGAACATGGCAAAGAAAACCGAGCTTCCTATAGCGAGAACGTATTTGTGTGCTGGGTATCGTCGGGTCTCTCCACCGTTGCAACTGACGACGAAGAAGACGTCAGCCATCAGTTCGTTGTTGCACATGGCGGCATTCCGCTCTCTGATCCCAGTTTTAGTTGTCTGCCAGTAGATGTCGTCTGTATTATTCTGACTAAAAATTTGATCGGCGGAATCTGCTTTGAGACCGGGGCCGTAAACGACTGCCGACGCTCCTCCATTATGGCTGCCGCCGATGTTTTGACAACGACGAAAAGTACCTGGGGTGGGAGAAGATGAGGTTGAGTTTGGGGACATGGCGGAAGAGGAAGCGGGTCTGGGGGAGGCTATAGGGGAAGTCGGAAGACTGCAGGGCTGGGTCACATGGACCTCGTTGTTCATGCCTGGTTGACGATTGTCCTCAGCACCACCAGATCCTATTAATTTCAACTTCTTCACTGAAACCGTTGCGCTCAATAGTAAATCTAGAAGGCTTTCATCCACATCATCCGCACTGTTATTGTTGCTCACTACTTTCCGCTTAGGTCGTGCAGGATCTGCCAGTCAAGCCAAGGCGTGTCAAGTAGAACAAAAACCAAAGAACAAACAAAAAGAGAATGTCAGACATACACTTTGCCAATTAAATGCCAAATGAAATGTTTCAGAGCAAATGAGAAATGAGGAAGAAGTAAAAGGGACACGTTTGTTCCTCGACAGTAATCCAACGACTGAAAAGTAAATGTTGAATTGTTTCTGACGCTAATTTGTTTGATTGTGATTAATTCTGGTCCCTGCGCCAGACCCTAAAGCCTGACCCTGGTTAAAGTAATCTCTATTAATAACAATTTTGGGTTTACCAGTGCCGTAAAGATCCTCCAGAGCAATTGACAACAAGGACATATTCAGCATCGCTACAAAAGATGTTCCGTCGCCTGTCCGTTCCGAAACTTTCAAAATATCCACCAATCACACAACTTCTCAATATTGACGTTCGACAGATTTCTAAACACGCCGCACATATACAGCTTCAGTAATGCCAACCTCAAACCAGGACGTGGCTGAATTATTCATCTTTCCGTTGGAAATATTAAGAAGGGATGGAGGAGATTGATCTGCCTGCACAGTGACTGCACACGAACTCAGTTCCCAGGCCAATCAAAATAGCGTGACTACTGACTATAGGAAATTGTTGTGAGAATGAGCTTCCTTTTGATGACGACGAGATGGTATAGAGAGCACTAACTTTAACCAAGTTAATTACAAACATCCAAGTTCATCCAGTAGGCTGAAGGATGTTATCATGAATAAATATTTTCCAAGGACAAGTGCAGCAGCACCAAACAATCACAACAACTCTGTCACTCACAGATTTCTCCCGTCTCGAGCGTTAATGGACTCCAGGTGTTTCAAAAATGAGAAAGAATGATTACATGGGAGTTTTGGAAATGGACTTACAAGACAGAACATAAATGCAAAGAGGCTCTGACCTAAAACTGACTTGGCTTTGGATGTTGTTTACATCAAGGGACTTTCAAGGAAGGAAGATGAGGTCTAAAAAGGACACGAGCACCAACTATACCCTCGTCTTGCATAAGTGCTACAGGCAACAGAAGAAAGATAGCCTTGGAATGTTTTTGCTCCTTTACAATAGAGAGATGTAAACATTAAAATGACAACACAATCGGAGAACAGGTTAAATGCATTATGCAATCCTACCAATGCACTAAATCCAAATCCTCAATCCTGTCCTAAAGGTACTTATAGCTTGTATTTCTAGTTGACTGAAATACTCTCTGTAACTTAACATTTACAGTTAAAGGCCTAGTTTTAGATTGAATAAGCAGAACAGTTGATAATGCATGATGTGTAGTACCAAATGAACAATTCATAGAAGGAGGAAGAAAAGCGTAAAGCTACATTCGAGTTCATGTCAAATTGACATTGACATTTAGATGCCAACAACAACACCAATCATCAATTATACTAAACTAAACTTACCCAAAGCAACCACATTTTGTGATGAGTCTTGATCAGGTTGATGTGTCATGTCAACGGCCCTCTTCATGTCCATGTCCCTCTCAGCTTCAGTTGACCAGTCGCTGTCCCCAAGGGCCTAATCTCATAAAAGTGACACTACTGCTAACCTTTCACACCTTCCTTCTAATTGTGACGACCTGGTATCCGGTCTCACTAAAACACTGGAATACAGCACCCCTTACATTCGTCAGAATTTCTGTCCAAAATTGTTCTCTTTCATACAATTTTGGAAACCGAGTTTGAACAAATTGGTTTAAACGTTGAGAGAAATGAGTAATTCCTGAAAGAAGATCCTTACAGTCTGCTACTATAATTACATAAATACTTGGACAATTGACCTTATTAATGTACCTAATTTCTCTCACTACAACCTAGATTTGGTCAGAAATTACATCAAGTCAAGAGTTGGTGGTAATGCTGGCTTCAAATACGACCTCAGATTTAACTAAATGTAAGCCGAATTAGTTAATCAGGGTCAAAAATTAATTGAAAACTAACAATTAACTCATTAGCGAAAGCATTTTTTGGGGGTGCTGACTGATAAATGTAAATAAATGCTAATATTTAGCTAAAATGGGTTGAAAATTAATAAATTCAAACATAAAATTAGGCTATGACACTTAGATTGAACGTGATCTTAAAATTACTCAAGTGTCAATATAAATTAAGTCAATTAACGCTGACAATTAGCTAAATTGAGTTGGAAATTAATTTTTCAGAATTCCAGGGTTTCATGGGATTACCCACCCCGGCCTTCGACTTTGCGGGAATTTGAATTGGAAGACCAAAATTAAAATTAACTTTCCCGTTTTTGTTTTGGTCAAACCGCTTTCTAAAAGTCTTCCCAATTTTTGATCAAACAGAAGCCACTAAAATGGGTCGTGTTAAAACCCGAAAGCGGAAGAAGGCTGTGGCTGTTGAAAAGAAGAAAACGATGGGACCAACTGCACAAGCAATCGAATTCCATAAGGTCAAACGTGAATTACTTGTAAGTACTGCAAGTCAAGTGCCATTGTGTCATGTCAAGAGGTTAACGACCTAATTGATTTCATTTGTTTAGTCCAAATTCATGATGCATTTGCTGGTCCAATCGGGTCGTCTTCCGGCAGCAGCGGCAGCTGAAGCTGAGCAATCTGTAGAGGGGACCGAGAGGAGTCGAGGAGGATGACGGATTTCGGGGTAAAATGAAACCTACCTGAAACCCGATCCCGATCTCAAGATTTCTTGGATTCCAAAAGGCATATCACACAACGGGATTCCAATTTAACTACATTTAATCTTTAAGCTACAGCGAGTCTCATTCACTAAGTATCATAAATGAACTTATATTAATCCTTTTCTTCTAGGTAGAAGGGTTTAATTCAGTGATTACAATAAACCACTGAATTTAATTTCTGGTGCAGTTCACACAGTGTAAAGTATGAAAGAATTAGAGACTGTTTGGTTGTTATTAGTTCTCGTGTGCCTGGTATGGGGTCCATTGGAATCCGATAGTGCCATTGCCAGTACTCACTCCCATCGACGGAGTGCCAGTCCAGGAAGAGAACGAGAAGAAGACGGAGCCTACTCCCCACGCAGTGGTTCACACTATGGATCTCCGGGCAAGAAGACTGGATCTGAACATGACGCTGATCATAACTTGAATTTTGATCATGAAGCGATCATTGGCAGTGCAAAGGAAGCGGAGGAGTTTGATTCCTTATCACCGGAAGAAGCAAGGAAAAGACTGAAAGTCTTGGTGGAGAAAATGGATCTGGATAAGAACGAAGTAATCGAAAGAACTGAATTGAAAGCCTGGATTATTCGTTCGTTCGGGTAAGACCCCATACCCGTTACATCATCCAATTGACTTATTCTGATTTTCTTCTCATTGTTTTAGAATGCTATCGGAGGAGGAGTCTAAAGAACGTTTTGAAGAAGTGGACGAGAATGGTGACGGAAGGGTTTCCTGGACAGAGTACGTTCAAGAAACATTTGGGGTGGACGGTGATGACATTCCGCTGGAGAACTTTGAGGAAGCGAAGGTATAAAGCGGCACAAATACACTCGGCATTTTTGTTGTGTAAATCAGCTGCCATCGTACTCTTATCATTTTCTGTAGATGCTAGCTGATGACAGAGCGTTATTCGTTGGGGCTGATAGGAACAGAGATGGTTACTTGGATCGATCAGAGTTCCTGCCATTCACACACCCTGAAGAGGATCCAGAAATGCTCCCCATTGTCTTGAAGCAAACTCTGGAAGAGAAGGATACAAATGGCGACGGAGAGATTGACTTTAGAGAATATATTGGGGATCGGGCCAAGGACAAAAATCAAGAGTGGCTCATCGAGGAGAAGTCAAAGTTTGATACAGAACATGACAAGGATGGAGACGGACTTTTGAACCGTCAAGAAATCCTATCTTGGGCTCTTCCTAGTAGCGAGTACGTAATACCATTTTATGCAATTTTGGTGTTCCGTCATTGACCTTGTTTTATCCATTTGTAGAGAAATCGCAGAAGATGAGGTGGAACATTTGTTCGCAGCCTCGGACGATGACCACAGTAACAGTCTAAGCTACGACGAAATCTTAAGTCATCATGACGTCTTTGTTGGAAGTGAAGCAACAGACTATGGGGATCATTTGCATTTTATGGACAGGTTTGACGATGAGCTCTAAAGGAGTTTAGCCCATTTTCCACAAATATCCTGAAATTAAGTTAATTCTTGGCTTAACTTCATTTCTGATTTGTGGTAGTCTTTAGTCAGAAAAAGTTCTAGCGTCCCCCTCGCTCTGGCAAAGAATAGGTCCTGGTTGTGACACAAAATGCTCATAATTATGAACGAACTAGAAAGTATTATT